>JAODUH010060058.1:0-17742 GCA_027564835.1 Typhlichthys subterraneus | reverse complement strand
GTCAGAGCTTGCTGATGTTGCTCGGGAAAGGGAAGTGTGGGGTCCCTTACTGAAGCTGCTGCCCCCGCGACCCGACTGCGGATAAGCGGGAGAAGATGGATGGATGGATGGATGGTTTAACTGTGAATAACCGAACCTTATGCATGGCAGAATGTGCCTTACTTGGTCTCAAAGTGCGCATGTGTTTCTTAATCATGGCTGATATGATGTCTCTGAGCTCGTCAGTGGTGCGGGGCAGACACCAGCCATCCCTCTCGTCGCAATGCTTCTCTTCCCCGTCATTGCGATGGATCACTTTCTGTATACTAGACACAGAATGATTGAGTTATATGCACACACTGTACACTGGAGGGAACCAAAACACTTTATTATTTAATCCTATTATGTATTCAGCACATTTTAGACCTGAGCACAATTAGTATTCCATCTCAATTTACCATTAAACCACGTATTTTTGAAAGGAACTATACAGTACTTTCACACAAAGACGCACCATAGCGCTGCGTAAATGTCAAAAACGGTATTGGACTATGCAGCAGGAATAGTTTTTGTCGTTTTCAGGTACTCTTTATTGACCATTGACCTCGCCAGTCGTACATCATTATGCCCATATATGGACTTCTGGGTCTAAGCGTTTTTCCCTATTAGAAAAATGAATGGCGTTTTCGATTTACTTCCCTACCACGGTCTGTGATTAAGTCATACTTTCCAGTTTTGTCAAAGGCACATATTCCCACTGGAAACTACTGGTGTTTCCATAATTCGAGGCCGCTGAGTATAGTCCAAGTAAGCATTTTGCTATTGCTTTTTCTCCAGGGCATATAAAACGCGTCACCCGGTGCAGATCACTTGAGGTACCGTGACGTTACCATAGCGACGCACATTAGTAAGAGCGCAGCTATGTCTGTCTGTCTGTGTGAACTGTGAACCGTGACACACGACGCGACTGGCGAGGTCTATAACTGTAAACGCTTTAATGCAATGTTGTCGTCATACCTTTCCACCTCTAAATCACAAAGCTGGTAAAACATCTGTCTGTGAGGGGGCAGCATGTCCTCCCTGAAGATGTAGGAGGACTCCTAGAGAGAACGTTTCAGGAGTAAGGTGAACAAGTACTTATACTTTGCCAGAAAGTACTCGGTCTTGCATTATGCAAAAGTCAAAGTCTGACTATGCACTACATGAAGAGGACTCATCCTTAGCTCTCTGCTAGAGACTATTATAGCCATCAATCAATGTGCCCTGCGCTCAAATAGGTTGGACTTCATGCATTCTGCTGTACTTGATTTAACTGACGTACGGCTTAAACAACAATGGTCGGCATCCGTCACTGACCTTCAGCTGATATCTGATGCTGACTGGCTGTCTACTGATGCTTGGGCCTTCCTGAGATGGAAGTTCACTCACAGAAGCTGCCTGTGGAACTGGAAAGCAAAACATGTCTAGGTGCTCGACCACCAGTGTTGGGCATTAACTAGTTAACAGTTACTAGTAACTAGCTTCTGTAATATTATTGCTTTTTTTGTAACTAGTAGTGTAACTAATTACTATTTCCAAAACAGTAATAATATTACTATTACTTAAGAACGTGATATCTGGTCCTAGTAAACTTAGGGTAGGCCAGAGCCATGTAACGAGAGAGTTGCATCATCTCGGTTCATGCCAACGGACCGTTTTTTCACAGCAACGGAGCCTCAAAATAGTTCCCGGAAGTTAGCCTAAATACTAAAAGTACCCTATAAATTATATTTTGCAAATCAGTGCATTTATTGACTACTAATTACCAAAAAATGAAGTTATATGTCTGTTTTGATGTACCAATTTGAATATATATTCAAATCGCCCACCAAGCACTTGCTGGAACTATTTTGCCATAGGTTTTGCCTCTCGATGAAACGTGACAATTTCGAACTTCCATTGGCATAACTCTGTTTTTTCCATGGCTCAATTGAACCAGCCTGTCAATAATTTGGTATAAGAGGCTGCAATGTTTTCACTTTGGCTGTTGTTGACTCCTAAGGTTCATTGTTGTCCAATAAAGAGGATTCAATTCTAAAAATGAGCTGGCTACACTGGTTGTCATTTTTTGGAACGGTCGAGACAGGGTAGTGATTGTGAAAGCAATATAGTAATGCAACTATTAATGTAACTAATTACTTTTAATACCCAGTAATAAGTAAAGTAATAGAAGGCGTAACTCGTAACTTATTACAATTCCTGAGTAACTTGCCCAACACTCGACCATTTATACTATATTTAAAATGGATTTTCAGTTGAGGCCCAATTTTCAACTGCTCATCATCACCTATCATTTGTGATTAGGCATTTTGATGTCTAATTCATGTTCATTCTACCTCATGTCAGTTTTATTGAACCAGACGGTCAAACACTTGTGCTTATGCTTCTCCCCCGTCACTAACCTGCTTTATTTATAGTGGTAGGCAGACTGTAGACCATCGAGCTCCTCTTGGCCTTCACTGGCATGTCACTCATAGAATATCCTGGGGACATTTTAAAAACAAAAAAAAGAAAATAATAATTTAATTAAATTAAATTAAATAATGTATCTGCTATTGTTTCATGGCAATATTTCTATATAATGCAGGGAGTCTGTTATGCATTGTTAAGGTACTGTATAACAAAAAGTGTTTCTCAAGTTATTCTTGAGAACGCTTCCCAAGTTTGAGCTCAAATCAAAACTCCCGCTGCAACGACGTCTCACAGATTGAAACACTGTGAAGCAAAGCGTAGCTTTGTTGTTGAGAGCGGTCTGCACCACTTTGTTTATCTTCCCATTTACAGATCCTGGGCTGTGTTGGAAGTACCAGATTCTTTCTATGCACAGAGAACGGTAAGAGCGAAATGTGAGGAGATATTTGGTGAATTTGACTAAACGTGTATTAGCTTACAATTTGCTTCCAACAGCTGACTACACTTTTAACTATACCAGAGTTATACATGTACAAGCCCTTACCGTGCTTGGTACTGTACCGGAGCCGGAAGTCCAGCATCTGGTATTTCTTGGCTTCTGGGTGCTGACGAGGATCATAGCCCAACCTGACCCACAGACTTCTCCAGGGCCCTGTCACCTAGACAGAGCAAGACCATGTCAGATATGCAGCTGGAACCCATGTTAGGCCTGCTAACTTGGCTGCTACTGTACAATCACATTAAACTCAAACATGTGAGTCTTCAGTTACTAGCTTTTGTTTGCCAAGACTACTTTAGGTAAGATGTATAAGGTGCTACATTTTTTAAATTAATTTATTAATAAAGTACACACAAATATATGATTTCTGCTTATGTTATTGACACAACGTGCAGTATATCTTTTAGACGAGAGAGGTTACTTTCATTCAGCTCACCATATAGTAGGCAAACACAGGCAGTAGCAGTTTTAGCTTTTCGGGGTGGACATCTATATTGGCCTTGACTCCGTTTCGTGACCAGATGGGCCGGCTCTCAAACATCTAGGCACAAAATGTTTGTTTTGAGATAAGAGACACAAGAATATTTGTTTTTCTGAGCATGACATTATATAACATTTTTAAACAAGCTCTGTGTCAAGGGGGGGATGAAAAAAACACTAATGTTTGCTTTAGACGAGCAGTGTGCCAATGGAAAGTCCAGACAATTAAGACATGGCCATACATGACAAAGCAAGAAATAACAGGCTTAAAGTAATAGCCAATATCACACAGAAACCAAACACACAATGTATACTGGTAATACATATTATGCAATTGAACAAGTATTTTAGGACAGCGCATTTCGTTTTTTTCAATAAAGTATAGCAGAATTATTGTTAAGGTCTAATCGCCATGAAGTAGTAATTTGAAAAGGTTTGAGAATTGTTTTTTTTTTAGCAATATGGTATCACCAGTAATACATGCAAATTTGAGTGAATTTGCAAAGTACATGTGTTTTTCCATGGCCAGTAAACTGAATAGTCATCTGGGCTATCGAGTCCCATCCAGAAGGTTCGTGGGTTGGACCCCTGAAGTTGGCCTGCCCGCATAAGCATCCTTGAGCCAGATGGCTAACACGTATCTGCTTCTTGCAATACTTTATAGCACTGCAAGAGTGAAAAGCGTTAGCCAAATGACGTAGTTCAAACACCGACTGCACCATACGCTCACCTTCCTCATGTGCTCAGCAACCTCTTTGTCGCCCTCTTTAGCACAGACCTTTTCCCAGTTGACTCTTGCAGCCTCGAGGCTCTCAGCGGGCACAGTGGCGTCGGTAAAGCTGATGAAGATGGCATTGTGCGGCCGCCGTGCGCGATTCAAACAAATAATGTTCTCCTTGGTGCCGAGTGCTGGCATGCTGCATAGGAAACAAATGTCACACACCTAACTAACTTTGTTTGATGTTAAAAAGGTAGCATAGACATACATGACAATTAGCAATGCAATTTTGGGTAAGCAAAATGGTTGTAACTAGAGCCACGCAGAGAGAGTCGCACCAATTGACTTTCAACATTTTCTACGGTCACATGGTTCACGGAGAGGCAAATACTCTTCCAGGAAGTGCTTGGTGGGCAATTTGAATCAATGAATACAGATACATATCTGCAATTTTTGTTAATTTGTAGTAAATACAATGTATTGCCTTAAATTTACAATATAATGTATAGGGTATTTTTAGTATTTGCAGCTAACTTCCAGGAACTGTTGTGAGGTTCCACAGTCCACCATTGCTGTGAAAAAAGTAAATAAACGTTGAAGCAACTCTCTCGCTTCTACATGGCTCTGGCAGTAACGTTTCTGTGAATATAAGATAAGAATGATGTGTTTAATAACTACTTATTTCTGTAAAATGTTAATTGATGCCGCTTAACATTTTAAGAACACAAGCAAAATCTATATATGGGAAAGGCGTATGTATTCACAAGATCTATTAGCTAGCTACTAATTAGATAGTAAGAGTGAGCATTAAATTGCAAGCTCACGTGTGATGGATATCCGGGCGGTAGAAGTAGTCCACAGGGCAGTCAAGTCGAGAAAAGATGGATGGAGGAAGGAAGTATGGCATGGGCTGCTCAAAGAACTGCTGATTCTCAGACTTGCGCAGGATAATTTTGTCATACAAGGATGTGTGTTTTCCATTTTCTGTATTCACCGCCAGGTACTGAAAATCTGCCATCCCTAAAATGAATAAAGAATACATAAACATCAAACTATATCAATAGCAATGCTTTGTAAAGGTACACTGGTTATTTTATATATTGCAAAGCATGTAGACATCTGGGTAGATTAGTTTCTTTAAAAATATTTAAATAATATCTATAAATATATTCTGTCCTTATTATTTACTTCACCGACTAAATTTTTTGTTCAGAAATGTATTCATGTATATTACGCTAAATCTGAAATGGCATTATTTGCTGAAACATTATTTATATTTGTAGGCTAAAATGTTTTATTATTCATGTTTGTAGGCTATAATGTTTTGTCTGTCTGTCTGTCTGTCTGTCTGTCCCTAGAGATAATTAACTTGCTTAGATGATTGTACTGAAGGGTCTCAATGTAAAATGAATTGAAACCTTGAAACTTGTATGTTGTTCCAATGACACCAAGTAATTCCATGTGGATCTGCGCATCCCTGGGGTCATTCTTGCGGACCCTCCTTCGCACTTTAAGTAAGAGGTTGGCAGACGGAAAGCGGTTGCCACACAGAGAATGGCAGAAAGGGTCCTGAGGTCGGTATCTTAGCTCAATTCTCCTACTGGGGTCGGCATATGTCTGTGAATGATAAGGAACAGTCGGAACAGAACAGATTGAGCAGATATTGTACAGGTATGCCCACACCTAGCTCTTCACCAGCTACTACACATTAGCTACATACAAAATTAGGTAAATAATTAATGAATTGATCTTCCAAGATTTGCAATTGTACTGGTACTGTGATATGTTTAGCAAAATACCGTACACTAGCAGTATTACAGTGTAAACCAGATAATAACTCGTACTAGCTGCTTACCTTGGACAATCCCTCCTCTCCCCCCATAGTTGCCAACATATTGTCCAAATTTTTGATAACTCCTGGATATTCAATACAAACAAGTTTATTGTCTAAAAGTTTCACATTAGCAGAACTACAAGGCCCGTTTCTCTCCTCAGACTCGCTTATTGTCAATTCCTTTAACGTAAACTTTAGTTTATAGTCCCTGTTATCAGCCATTTGTAATAAAACAGATAAATTACTGCAAATGCTATGATGCTAGCTTTCAGCCATGGATGTAGCTCCCACTCCAAGCACAGCATGTGGTTCCAACTGCAAAATGATCCCGAGTAAAAACGCAAATCCCCTCTGTAGTTCCGTCAGATTAACCTTTCTAATTTGTTGGTAGGTTATAATAGATTATAGTGATCCGTGTGTTAAAGACTCGGGTACATACAGCATCGTATATTACTTTTTATCATATTTTTTTATTCAACAAACATTTTTATTCAGCTCTCATGCATTAACAACTTTACTCCACAAGATGGCAGTACAAGCCTACGCCAAACAAGATGCATCGAATAATATTTTTATGTCACTTTTTAAATTTTTTTTATTTTTTTATTTAATAACGTCATATTATTAACTTTTTCTTAGCCTTCTTCTTAATTAATATAAATAAAATAAAAAGGCGTATACCGGTACCTCTTAAAAAGAAAATGCTAATGTAGCCAGATACAGTATTGTGCAAATAAATAGCCATCTGAAGAACCACTAAAGAGACTGTTTGCTTTTATTCTTGTTTGTCGTCTTTGGTTATGCCTAGAAGGTAATGCAAGGCTTAACTGTTGGGTTTTCCACCTTGTTTGTGACAAAAATGGGTCATATTTGTCTGCAAACACACGCCTATACTAACTTAGACACATTCTATTTGAAGGCCCAGATTATATTTTGTAAGAAGTAGAGCTCTGCAGTCAAATGCTTTGAAAGATAGGGATGCTGCTATATAAAATCTGTTGTGTGCAGTGGTAAAGTTGGGATGACTGAGATCTGTCATTCATCTTAGTCATTCTTTTTGTGTTCTTTTCTCACTCTTCTCCTTAATTTTCTCTGAGATCATGCACCAATGGTAGCCTGTCCTTTTAGATTAGCCTGTAGTGTGCATGCTATCTCATTTTAATGCCCGACCTCTCCTCCCTGGTTCTCTACTGGCGTGTTCCAACCGTTACAGTGTGTGTAATTGTGATAACACTATCATACCTCCTCCATCACAGAGTTCACTCTGAAAAGTCTGCTTGCCTCAGATTTCACTCCGTTAATTTTACGGCCTCTTATATATATTGTCAGGTTTTCGGGTGTCGTCCCTTCTCAGCGTGGTCAGACTTTTGTCATTGTAAGGCCGTGAAGCAGACCACAAAAGTGTCCTGCAGCGGATATTCTTTTTTTATTTATTTTTTGTCAGTTGGAAAGAAATAGAAATATCCATATGTGGATGTCATGTGCAGTCAATGGGAGAACTGCCTGTCTGTCACCCTCAACCACAGCTCGCTTCACTCAATGCTGCCTATCAGCCTTGTGGCACTTGTGCTTACGATCATAAACCCATTTCCTGTGTCCAGTCACAAACGGGAAATGTACTGACAGCATTTTTATTTAGAATATCCTGGTTTAGTATAGTGATGGATCCCTGCCATGTTACAGGCCTAGGAATATACAAAGTGTCTCAACAAATCCATTATCATTTTTCTTTTTTTTTTCTCTTTGTGCCTATTTTCACATTCCAGATAATTGTATAACCCGATTTCTATTTTTAATGTAGTGGGCTATTACTGCTAAAGTATTACTTCTGTATTTAGGCTATAATTAATCATTTTTAAAAGTAACTACTTTTTTGTCACATCAACGCAATTGAGGTCAAAAGGTATAGTTAACATTAACATAAACCTTGAAAGAAAGAAATATATTCAATTGTGTTTTTATGTAAATAAAGGTAGGCCTGTTATAATACAGATTAAGTATAAATTGCTGTGATCTCACACTTTTAGTTTAGTACAACACCTATTCCTCAACCTAGAGCACAGCTATGAGCACAAGCCAAATGCTGTTTGCATAGAGTTCATTTGCAAAACAAATAAGGCCATCTCTGTGCCTGCGTGCGTGTGTGTGTGTGTGTGTGAAGGGGTGGGGGGGTGCTGTGTCTAAGGAGGATTGTTGTGTTTTGGATTTAAGAAAAGGTGCAGATGTTTCTGTCTTGATTTTTTTGTCACGTTGCATGGCCTTGGCATGATACACCAGATTTGAGTGTTTTTTTTGTCTGTTATTGTGGTTTTTCGTATCTGATTCCGACACAAGTTGAGTGGTTGGGAAGTGGCTAGCTGACAGCTTCTGGATTCCCGATATACTGTAAAAGAAAGAACACCAATGCGCTTGAACGTCTTTCATCATTAGCTCCTCTCATTACCTGTTATGTAGTTTGTTTTCACTACATCAGCTGCCTCTAAGATCAACCAGGGTGCCATGGGTTATATGGTCATGCAAATTACAAAAAGGGGATGGGCAGCCACATGCATCTTTAAACAATTTTTAGCTCTCTGGGAACTATATTAAATACTTTTTATGGGGGTGGGGTGGATTCCCACTTTGAAAAATGTTAATTTAAATAGTATTTGAATAAAACTATGACTCAGGTGTGTTTTTCTCATCTCCATATTTTTGCCAGTTTTCCTGCAGGCTATCCCCAGCAACACACCTCCTTTTCAGGACACACGTCCTGTTCACTTAAACCCGCCCATAATGATCACATTTCTACCACTAATCATGTGCAGGATTTTGATTTGCAATACCATACCAGAACGCCACAGAGCTAACTGTTCCATAGAATTACAACGGACCCTGTTGCCAAGAACACAATTTGCATAAAGACCTCAGATTTGTTTACCAGACAGTAAGCAACCATGTCTCCCCATTCCCGATGCAGACACTGATTTTTGCACTGTTCGACTTTCTGGCACAAAACTATTTTGTTGAACTGATAATATGGTCAATATTATTATAATAACTTGCATTGTATAAACTGCCTAATCCCTTGTTTGTCTGGTGTTATTAAATGGCACAACAAGATTTCCTACCACTGGTCAGACCAAACCAAGCACCACCATCTATTGAATTGTGGACATTTTTCTTGGTTATACACTCATTTGTATATTATCTCTTCATTAACACATTATTAAATAGCTTGCTACAGTCAACTACCACTGTTTTTAATGTAATTTATTTTCTTCAACTTTCAGTGACTTTTCAGTGAAACAATATGTTTTAACACAGCTTCAAAAATGTCCAGTCCTTCTATTGTGTTTCTGTTATTGTGGTACTGTGACACGTGTACATATCCCGTATCGCCCATGCTGTCTGCAAATATATATATACAGAATATACTGTATGCAGTATCTATCAGATTTACTTAAGATGTGATTTGCCCGGAGCAGACACTACAGTAATGGCCCAACAGGTCTGGTGTTTGAGGAAGGTGGTGAGTCTTCGTGAGAGAGAGATAAAGAGAGAGAGAGACACTTTGCTAAAGTAAATCCTACAGAAGGAATGGGTGTGGTGGTGGCAGTTAGGTGAAGTAGTCAGTCCTCTTTTCCTAAGCTCATATACAGTTAATCCTTGTTTTCCAACGGACATATACCATTCACATATGTGGGGGAGATAAAATCATATCGTCCTGACATGTAAAACAAGACATTTTGTGCAGTTTGTGTAATTCAGATCTTTTTATGATTAGAATTGGTTCACCTTTGGAAATGATGTAGCATTGTATCCTAGACACAAAGATGAATTAGTGTGACCACTGTCAAAATCATTGAATTCCTTAATTAAGTCAGCCTCACTGTGCTAATGTTCCTCAGTAGTGTTTCTCTTGGAGAGGATTGTGTGAGTTTAGTGGCAGGCTCAGATCATTTGCATGATGTTCCAAGGATATATTTGAATGCTGCGTTATCAAAGTTATCTCTGGTTCCACAAGAGATTTTGACTCGAGGCTACCAAGTCAGTTACAGTTACACTGTATCCTGACTGACAGGAAGAAAACACATGGAAAGAACAGAATATAGAAAAACTATTTACTGAGAGCTCATCACCGAATCTAACTAAACAAATAGTGTGTGTGTGTATATTTTACCATGAAGTTCAGATAAGGACATCAATGTGTCAATAATAAGATTAAGTGAGATGTGTATTCTGTTGCATAGATGTGTAAGATCTAGCAGTGCAAACTAATTTCAAGCAGGATATTTTAAAATCTCCTATTTTGGCAGGTATGATTTCCATTTAAACATCATTCACGAACATGCTTGAGTGAGGGAATTCCCGGTTTGTAGTATATGATATTGTTGATTTGTGTTGTAAAATATTCCCTTCTTCCAGAAGTTAATTATTCATTTATATGGTAATATGAAACTGTAAATAATATAATTATTAATATATTCATATTATATTATAATCTAACATTTGACAGGGTTTAGTTTGAATAAAAAACTGCATGAAGGAAATCTGTCTTTTCACCACTCTTAACATGTAATACATAATGTTATGAATTAGCATGCTTTAAGTTAGTGCGTCCTCTATTCCAGTCTTAAAACTGCTATTGGACCAGGAACTTTGTTCTTCAAGCCTTATAAGAGAAAGCCAAAGTGTTTCTTGAGTCAACATTTCTCAAGAGTTGTTTGGCTACAGAGACAGTAGGCCTTTAAAATGGATATTAAACTACACAAAACGTTTAAATTACAACCTTTTTTTATTAGTATGTACAATACAGTATAATATATACATGGCAAAATCATATCTGCCGATAGTCTCTAGTGTCATTATAAAAGTTGCACGGGTAAGTCACCCCTTTATACACTAATAGATTCTTGCTGGAGCGTAACTGCCTAAATTTGCCTGAGTTTGTAACTGCGGTCCTTCATAAGACATATCAGATATAAGCAAGACAAAATCAACATAGCTCATCGCCTTATGCTTCGGCGTTTACCATCAACTGGCATTATCTGTTGACATTGTTCAATGCTATTTCCTCCTCACTTCAGGCCATGTTGGCTCACATGGTGCCTTCGGAGATCCACCTTGCGCTGGAAGCCTTTTCCACACATCTCACAGCCAAAGGGTTTGAAGCCTGTATGTTTCCTGCTGTGGGTGATCAGGTTGGAGCTTTGGCTGAAGGCCTTGCCGCACACTTGGCATTTATGGGGCTTTTCGCCTAAAAAACAAAACAAAACAAAACAAACAAAACAATTAAAGGATATAAAATATATAGTATGTACGTATACTGTATATATGAAATGTAATACACCACCATGTTGTTTCATATCAGAATCAGATGTGCTACCTGACACAAAAATAATCTGACATAGCCCATCTGTATTGGCCATAAAAATAAACTACCAGGGGCATAGAATCATCTCATTGTTCAGATTTGTCAAACATTCGTCGAGAGAGCACCTGACTTTTACACAGGTCTCTGCGAAGTAGGAAAACTGGATATGCAAAACCACATTTGCTTAGATTTCGTTTTTGTGATTTATCAGCAGGCATATTATCTCTTGGAACAAGTATAATGTGTTCCATCTTAAGAGCAGCACGGCAGACGACATTGGGTTAGTTAGTACATATCTATTTACCACTGCACACCTCTAATGTGCATTTAACCTTTGGTAGAGTTGTCAGATTGCTAGTGTTGAGTTGTGTTTGTTTGTGCAGCTAATACTGAGTTGTCAGGTACAGCTGTTGTTTAGTTTGTGTGTGCAAGCTGCAGTTTTTAATTTTATGTGCAGCTAGTTTTGAGTTTGCATCTAGGCCTATGCTGTAGCTAGCTTTATGGTACTGTGTGTGTGCGTGTGCGCGCACGTGTGTGTGTGTGTGCATAGTGTGTCTTACCAGTGTGTATATAAGTGTGTTTCTTCATATCAGACTTCTGGTGGAATCTCTTTCCGCAGTACTGGCAGGGATATGGCCTTGTGTCTGAATGGATTAGCAGGTGCGTAGAAAGGGTGGAAGAGCGCTTGAACGTCTTTCCGCACATCTTACACTCAAAGCTTTTCTCCTGACCAAAGGTAAAGCCGCGTTAACCATCAATTCATCAGCAACAATATCAACAATTAATAATTTCCCTCACAAAAACGTTCCAAATTACATTAATTTCACAAGTTCATATAGTTGAATTTCTTTGAAGGACTTTGTAGACAAAAAAAATAATTTCAGCCAGAGCCATCTAGAAGAGAGTCATGCCAACAGAGGTTAGAATTTCTCAATAGTCACGTCATTCATGTAGATGCAAAACAGTTCCAGGAAGTGCTTGGCAGCATTTGAAGTGATTAATACAGACACATAACTGACATTTTTGACAATTAGTAGTCGATAAATGGAACTATTTACATTTATAATATATTTTACAGTAATCTAACTTCCGGGAACTTTTACGAGGTTCCACAATCCACCATTGCTGTGAGAAAACAATCCATTGAAGTGAACAAAGTTGATACGACTCTCTCTTCTTCATGGTTCTCTGGTTTCAGCGTACCTGTGAGTGAACGTTCATGTGCTGTTCCAGACTGACGGCATGGCCAAATGTTTTCCTGCAGATGTTGCATCCGAAGGGACGGGTCCCACTGTGAGATCTTCTCACGTGCACCTCCAGCCCGTGTGGGGTTGAGAACACCTGAAATAGTCCGTGCACGAACGTTATGAAATATTAGTTTAGTTATGAAAAATCTTTAACCACAGAATAACATAGGCTAGAAAAATTCACATTTAAAATCTGCTGTCCTCCCACACAGGTGTTTGTAGACTTTATTATCTTCTCATGTCTGTCATTTGTTGTGGGACGTGTTTTATGATTGATTATTTTGTGTATAGTAGTTTGCTATACTGTATCAGCAAACTGCCAATTTGGCAGCATAGCTCCACCTGTCTTCAACCAGAGAAGCATTCTAATCAGCACAAGGAACTAAAAACACCTGTGGCGGTTTTAAAGTTGCAAATGTTTATATCTAATCTATTACACTGACACAAACATAAAAGCCTTATTTTTCTAGTTTTCTTATGTGTACTTATGTTTTTTTTTATCAGTTTTGTGCTTTTTATTGTTTTATTATAGGTATAGTCATTCTGGATAAAGCTTGTTGATATTTTAAACTCCATCAACAAAAGAACATATCTCCGTTAGGGTGCTCCCTCAGAAGCTCAGCCCCACACATTGGACACACATTGTCAAGGCTAGGATATTGTTGTACGAGTGCGGTCTGCACCACTTTGTTGATTTCCCAGGCATTTGCATAGCCAAGGCTGGGTAGAAACACCTGATTAATATTTCAACACGCACACAGAACGGGTAGCTAGTGAGTAGAAATTTGCAGAATTTTATTTAAAAAAGGTGTAGTAGCTTTCAATTTTAACACCTTGTTTTGTGTTTTGAGCATATTTAACTTGTGGAGTTAAGATATTGTCGCTCACAACATCTTTCAGAGTGGGCAACAAGCTAATACCAACTGCTTTGGGACGTGTTGGCAAATACCTTATCGCAGGTGATGCAGTGGTATGTGTTGGAGGTTGGGGAGTAGTGGGTGCTGCAGTCCATAGGCTGCTGGGGCTGAGGGCTGTGGCCGACCGGAACGCCGTATCTGCCACTGGCGTGCTGCAGTACCGTCGGGCTGAACGTCATCTGACGGACGTCGTAGGAGGCGGGCGACATCTGCTCCCATCCATATGTAGGCTTGAAGTAGGGCGGGAATTCTGCTAAATGAGCTTCTGGGCACATACCAAGTAAATATAATAAATTAATAAATAATGTTTTATTTGTTATTTTTATTTTGTTTACTTTTTGTAACCTTGTACCTTGAAATGGTAGATTAAATGTATATATGATGTAGAGATATAATAGGCCTATTATTGTGCTATATTAACATAGTGGGGTATATTTTAAATGCTTTTTTTGCACAGGGATTTAAAAATATTGTGTATCTGTTCAGATTTTGCTTTGAAGATATATGGTTTATTCTGATGTGTCAATCAAATCAGTGATTGGACCACCATTTGCCAATCAACATGAGAATGATTTCCTGAACACAAACACTAATTGGTGTCATCACCAACTGAATTGCCTACCTGGATGTTGATTGGGTGATGGTTTTATAACCATAAATGGTTTTGAACTGTGACATTTGTGAACTATCAACAGCAATATGGTTTGTAGTTCTATGGCTACTCAATCCATACTATGGCATATATATATATATATATATAACAAGTTATAGTAGTAATTTGTATGACAGAATTTTGTTAAATTGTTCCTTCATCTGACCACTAGGGGCAGACCTGTGCGTATCGCCCGTAACGCACAAACAACAATGTGTGCGTTTGCTCAGTCAAATAACAGTGCTTTAAATTCTAATCTGTATATATCATCTCAAACTAGTGATTGGATTGCCTACTTATTAGAGGCAAAATACATTTTTGCTCGGGTATGAACATAATCCCAACCTGGAGATTTAGGCCTATTTGCATGTGAGGTAAAATAGCCTATTTTAAATGACTCGCACTCACCAGCTAAGTAGTATGGCTGTGTAGGTGTGACAGAGGTTCTGGTTGGTTCTGGGTGAACAAGTAAGGAGCATTCAAGCTCCTCTTCTTCCTCTTTGTCGAATGTAGAGTGCGCCAAAAAGGAAGGTTGCTCAGCTGACTCAGGTCTTTCTGGAGAGCCCGGACTCTCTATTTCTGATGTAACAGCTGTAATATCCCAATATGGTTTGTTAATTTAAAACAAATAATAGCTCAAAATGCACATTTTAAAATGTGTGGAAGAAAAGTACACTTGTGATTTTAGTTTTTCAATAATAATTACGTCTTTATGGCCCAGTTTACTGCAATTGCTATTGAATAGGCTATTTATAGCGCTATACACGAAAATTGTAGCATTCTTTAACATTGTCGATTGTTAATGTTTTGTCCTTCCTATCTTGGACACGTTGTATTAACTTAACATCTTTGCATATTCTATTATAGACCATTTTTCTTACCTGTGTGTATCGGTTCAACAGGTCTGTCATCATAAGATCTATGAACATTGTAAGATGCGCACCGTTTATTTTTCACCAAAAAAGACCGTGGCATGTTTGTCTGTGGGATAGTAAAACAAAGTTGTATTTATTTTTGTAAATTAATGTTAGAAAATGTATACACTGTCATAGAGGTTTTGCATATAATTTTGGCAAAAATACCTGAAATTGGTTACAGTCAAATTATAGGTTATTATTAAAAAAACGTATGCCATATCCTAATAATATGACGCCTTTCAAGACACTCAAGGACATACGTAGGCCATATGCTACTTACTTTTGCATTGTCTACTGTAGATTAAAATGATAAATATAGCTATATTTTGGGGATTGTATTTAGGATAGGCTATTGCAAAAATAATACAATGCCAATTAAATTAACGTATTCAGATAATTATTCATTAACTGATCGAAACACATGTTAATTAATTTGTCATTGAAATTTTTACATTTAATAATAATGTAGGCCTATATCTTTGGCTACTTTTTTACCGTAGAGAGATTAAACATTTATCTATTGACTCTAGTTAGGATACTCACCTTTAATTTGTCAAATTGCAGTTATTAAAATTAAGAATATATTCTACAAGACGAATAATTATATCCTGAAATCGTTTTCCAAACGTGCGAACCAAAGCACTGTAAACCATCACACTTGTTACTCTTTCACCCCTCCCTGATTTTCAATCAGATAATTTTGCGCTGGAATCTGACTGTGGTTTTAACCAATGAGAGGCCAACTACAACTGGAAATTTGCGTAAAAAACACAGGGCCACACAATGAGAATATACTGTCCCGCTGAGCTCAAAGTCTCAACTCAAGAAAATACGAATTTGTATAATTTGGGTTAATAAATAGACTTTAGGGACATTAAACACGCATCTAATAGAATAGGCCTATGACGATCCATATCAAATTGGCTGTAAAATAACCTTAAAATAACTATAAACAAATAAACACATCAACGATATTAGAAATAATTTTATAATCAACTCAGATCCAATGAAACGAACACATATCAATGTTTGATTTACAAGATTTCAATGGTGTGTGTAAGATTGAATTGAGTAGGCCTAAGATTTAAGTTGTATAGCTCCGGCACCTCCAAAGATACACACACAGAACAAGTCTAGCAGATTAACCATGTTGACTCACGGCTCAGCTGTTGCGGTATTCTATTAATATTAATTAGTTCCTGACAGATTTCTAAAGAACTATAGCATCCTTCACTGTAACACTTCTAAAGTTAATTAAGAAACGACTTCTATACGATACTATATAGGTAGACCGTCATGTTTTAACATATTTTGAAAATGTGGTTTTGTTTCTAGGATCATATGTTTATTAGCCTATAGCCATAGGCTGCAGTGTCGATGTAACGTTCTGACTGGAAAGTTATTTAATTATACACATTTGTGGCCTACCTATAATAAATATATATATATATATATATATAACAGAATACAAAAGGGCTATATATTCGATTATTTGATATGTATGTTGTAGCTTTTAGACCTATTAGAATATTATATTATACTATACTATATTATATTATATTATATTATAGTATATTATATTATACTATATTATATTATAGCATGTATGTATGTATGTATGTACAGTATGTAGCCTATATTAATTTTTTTTTTTTTTAGGCTATATACACATTTTTTTTATTCTTCAAAAAATCTTTGAATTCATTGCAGAAATAGAGAACAGTAATTTATAATAGCATAAAAACTACAAAACGCAACACTTAATTACACTTTTCAGTCAAGGGGCAAAGTCAGTGTAACCTAGATGTACAGTCGTGACATCTTGTGGTTAAATGTAGATTTATCAAGCACATTGTGAATAAATATCACTGTGGATCATGGACCCTCTTATTTGCACGGATATAATCCATTTTGCTATTGGTTCCTTTAACATTTCCTTAAGAAGCCTAGACTACATAAACAAAGCAAAAATAGTTACTGTAGGTGGTTTATGGTGTATTTTTAAACATGTAGGCCAGGCATAGGCTACATACAAGCCAGAATTGAATGCATGTCCTCTGAAATACCGCTAGATGGCGACATCAACCTTTACTTAATGAGGTTTAGCGTGTCGCCTGTTATTTACGTCACGTCTAGTGGCGGAAGTTAAACGGATATCTTTTCAGTTGTCCTAGAAACCCAGAAGAGGCTCTGGAACCTTAGCGGGACCCACGGATTATTCCCGTCCATGGCTTGACTTTAGTTGAGGTTGAGAGGCTGTCTAGTGTCTTTGTCTTTGATACGGTACCGGTAGGGGCAAGTTTTTAACATGACCCAACAAGGTGCTGCACTTCAGACCTACAACAACGAACTGGTCAAATGTAAGACATTTTATCTTGTCAGATGTATTGTTGTACCGTAGTCCATGTGTTATGTCTATTGTCGTTGTATTTGTTATTTACCATGTATAAACATGGATTACGGTATATGATTATGAGCTCAGCTCAGCATGCTGCATGGTTTACTCAGGTACTGTATTTTGACTGACATGATCTATAAGGGACCGTACGGTGCCGTACATTGGTAGGCCACTACCACTTTCCTTTTCAGACATACCGTGCCGGTGTTACGCCTATTTCTGTGTCCTGCCGAATTCAGTGACCCTTTCGAAAGTGCGCATGCGCCACCTAAAATCATGTACAATCTATTAGTG
>JAODUH010060047.1:0-17743 GCA_027564835.1 Typhlichthys subterraneus | reverse complement strand
ATCTTCATATAACATTATACAACAGTTAGTTCCGACCAAGTGATCTGATTGGACGAGAGGCATTCCATGTGTGCCAAAAACTGGGACTTTTAACTATGCATGTATCACTCCACTTTACCAGTGTTCTTCTAATAACAGTTGCTAATCCAAAAAACAATACACTTCTGATACGCTGTTCAATGACTCAACATATTTTACTGCTGTGTGATAAATGGAAACAGGCAAATGTACATGACTACATCATAATACAAACGTGGATGTATTGGATACAAATTAGCTGATCTGCGGTAACATGAAAACGTATTTGTAACAAGCTACCGTGATGTTTATGTTTTGCTTGGTTACATTCCAGCCACGTAGTTGCTGACAGAACCAGAGGGACTGTCGATAGGAGTTTAGAACTATGGTTGCGGGACTATTTGTGTTAGCAGAGCCGAATGAATCATTAAACCAACAAACAAATCATTTTCTGTTGGCGTTTATTACTATTATTTACAAATAAAATGCACGTGTCGAACTGTTGTATGAAAGCAATAACACACTTGAGGTTGTGCGTTAGACTGATGATCTAACTGCCGATTATCTTGGGCCCTCGGCCTATGGCCCAGTACCTACGACCGAATCACAGCTGTGCAGAAATTCAGTCTAACGTACTCCCTCTCGTGTGTTATGGCTCAAATAATGAACAAAATAAACAAATAACAGCATACAAACACTCCAAAACAACACCAGTCATTAAAACAAATCTTGAATGTATAGAATAACCCTGTGCCATTACCAATTGTATTGTTTGATAGAATGATACAATGCCGTTTTGGACTTTTTCTTTGGATTTTAGAAAGAATCATTTATGTCATCGGTGTCTAGCATTACAGAGCCCTGTTGTAATCTTTTAAACTCAATGCTCTCTGACTGTCAGTCTGTCTCAGTCAGCTGGGCAGCTTGACAGTCCAAGTTCAATTTAGTTTGATTTATTCTTCTCGAGTTTTGAAAGCCCCCAAAACTAGCTCACCAATACATTCTGAGATTTTTTTAAAAATTGCTGTCAGGAGAAAAATGGGCTAATGACAAAAAAACCTTAGATTCCTTCCCTAAGAATGAAAGGCCTGAGTAATTCTGTTGAGACACTAGCTTTTTAAGACATGTTTACGTCTGTTATAATATTATATACATATGTTATAATAAGGCTAACATGTTTAATATAATGTGGCATATCTTAAATATACACACCTGAAATGTCTATCCCAAATTTAAGCTATAAATTATAACGAGATACTGCCCATTCATGTAAGCATTTTTTATATTCTGAGCGTTCCAGAAAATGACATAGGTAGTGATATTTCTTATGTAAAATGGAAGTGGTTAGTCAATCATGAGGAATGTTAAGCTAAACTCAATTGTAAACTCTAGAAAACTGTATAGTGGCAGAGGTGGTGCCAGTAGGTCTAAAATGTATTACAGGGGATTGGTCCATCTTCTGCCAATCAGACATTGCTACAGTATGATTTTAGAACACAAGGAGGAATTTCTTGTTATAGTCATCAACGGAATTGGCTATATATTGACTAAACAGTTTTATATTGAGATGTTCTGGACTAGCAGAGTCAAGAAGAATTTGGGGAGATCAGCATGGTCTCACAAGGTTATTAAGAAACAGCATGTTTTCATATTAGGGCACAATACAGTCACAAAAAATATAGCCCTAGAGTGATTATCTCGGTGGGTACAGGATTAACAATTTCAGATATGAAGGGTCTGTTCTCCTGCCTATTAATCTGCTTGTTCTCTACATATACTCATGGTATCTGTATGTTTATGAATTCATCATAATTGTGTTGGTTAGAGTTAGAGTGCAAGAGACAGAATCCCCTCTACTGCAGTAGGGAAATGTGTTAAGTCATGGAGTAAATTAGCTCTCTGTCTGCCAGCCGGAGTTGGTCCCTGCAGGCCTTGGTTCCTGAATTAAACTGTTGCTGTGGTCCCCCAAGACATTTCAAGAACTAGCTCTGGAACTGGATAAATATTTAACATAGTACACATGTGACCACAGTATTTCAGCCAGTGAGCATTTCTACTCATTAAACGTGTCTCCTGTTTTTCATGAATGTGGCATTCATTTTTAGAAATATCGTGTAATACGTGTGAGAGATCTGTGAGCTGTAACATAGGCCTAATAGCTTACAATTCCTGGTAAGATGCTGTAATTGTAAATTGCATTTGCTACACATGCCTTGTTAGGATATCCATTTCACAAATGACAAATGCAATGTGCAAGATTTTAGTTATGAGTGCCATAGTGCTTTTTTTTTTAAATGCATAAAAGGTGACTAGGGTCAACCATGTCTAATTTGAGAAAATTACTTCTTAGACATGCATGATTTAAAAAATATGTGTTCTGAATAAATAATGAAAATAAGATTTGGTATTACACAAACATTCTTGTAGGCTATTGAGCTAGCTGGGCCATCTGGACTCCAAAATCTCAAAACACAACTCGCCAAGAATAAAGAGCTACCCTGGGAATGAAAGGGGTTTTAAATGGCAATAAAAAGTGGATTAATTTGCTAAGCATCTGCGCAGATTTGTTGTTGCAGTCTGTCTAGTTCACACTTCAACATGATAAAAGACAGTGCTTGACAGAAGCCTGAAAACGTCATACATGTCAGCTGGATCAAGGACAGTGATAAATTGTTTCCAAGCTAAATGCTATCCCTCCTTTTCTCAGACACAGAGACAATGAAGGTGACCCTGTATCGGCACCTTGAACAATGCACCGCCACAGCCAGTCTGGAATTGATATTGCTCAGGATCTCAAACCACTCGCTGAAGTGGAGCCTTTGGCTGCCTGCAAAAAATGTACTTGGCATAGCTCAGAATGATGACAAAAGCATCGCTGACACACCATCCCTCTCTTGAAGCAGTGGTTCTCAAAGGCTCCACTATTAGAGGTTCTGCACAAGTATGATTTATGTTTATGCTAATACAACAGTACTATACTTTATACCGTATAATATTATGTTTTATTAAATGATAAATTAGTGCAAATATCTAAAGTGCTGTTCTCCTGAGGACAGTTGTATGGCAAATCACCAGAAACATACCACTACAGTGACTTGAATTGTTGTTTTTGTCCTCATAAAGTGAAACTGCGGTCATTGCAGTGGCTGCTGGCAATCATAATTTTTACTCCCGACACTTGTAAGACAGTCCTTCTAACCAAACAAAACAATGTCACCCTGGAAATGGTATTGTTAGAACAAATACAAATTTTACAGCGCTTCGAGCACTTCTTGAAAACATGTGTAATATACGAGATATATATGTTAATAATAATGATCTTGTACCCTAGATATGTCCATTAGCCTATTCTAAATTAATGTAGTTATCTGCAACTCAAATTAACAGCTCATTGGCCATGACATTACAGTTACTCTGGGTCCATTCTCAGCCCAGACATATCCGTAAAAACGTACAGTCCTATGAGTTTGCTCATTTTACTGGCTACCACCAGTTTGTTTTATTTCTGCTTTTAAAATATAATAATTACAACCAAGGAATTCAATAGCCTGACTCTAGTTGGCAATTTGTAAATAAGAACCACCCACAGTCACCCTGTAGAAGTATGTGGTGTTTTTCAGGTCTGGCCTGCCAGAGGCTTTGCTTCCCTAGCTCATCTCTAATTAGCACCCTCTGAGGACAAACTATACCAGAGGTCTATCCCTCCACACTCACTGTTACAGCTTCCTCATTAGGCTACCATGCATATATGTCCCCTAGACATCAGGCCATGCCATAGTTCTTCAAGGTCACTAGAAAGTGAATATGTTAGTAAAACAATTTATTTCCTTAAAGATACTGAACTCTTTCGTCAAATCGCATCATCTTTAGGACAGTTATCTGAGTAGTTTAAAAATACATGATATTTTGGGTATTTTAAGATGTGTAAAATAGTGTAGTCTACACCGATTGTTCTGACACCTTACCTGTATTCTAGGCCGATATCACTTCATGGACTAAGATTTGATGGAAAAGGTACAGTATTGCTTTTAAAAAGTTGCTTGTATACTGAAAAAGTACACCCCCATGAGGGGTAGAAGTAACAAGAATTAAATTATGAAAACCGAGGTGATAAATATCCATTCAAATAAAAACTTTAATTATCAAGTTATTTGATAATTTGATATGTGACTTCCACCTTTTATCGTTGATAAGCAACACTTTTTTTTTACTTCCAGTTATAGTTTACAGCTATCAATTTTTGTTACTTCCACCCCTTCCACATGTGTGTGTGTGTGTGTGGGGGGGTTGTGACTCTTATATTTTAACCAAACTGCAAGGCAAAGTCTGGACACAAATTAAAGAGTGCGCATTTAAAGTAAAACACATTTTAAGCACTGTACATTACCTGCTATTAAATATTCTCTTCCTAAGAGTATTTTCCCACTAATGATGTCTAGCAGTGACAGGTGAAAACTGAAAGGATAAAGATTAATCGCTTGTGTAGCCCAGTGGTCCAAGACCCATTTTCTTTTTTGAAGTGCTGTCTTATGAATTCCAAAGCAGCAGACAGGTTACCAACTCCCCTCTTTATTTGCAAATGGTTAAAAAGTCTCACGCTTGTCAGAAACATTTGCTAACAAGTAATCATTTTTGTTAGCCATGCAGTGCTGCCCCATACTCGAGACAGGGTAATTGTCCAACCTTCATGTTTGCTGTACATTCAATGATATATATATTCCCATTAAAGAGCTTATTGTTATTAGCGGGCCACATATGAAGGCATGCTATGTATTTACCTGAATGTTTGGACAACCCTCATCAAATCAAAACTATAAGCATGTGACAAGCTCTTCTGCATGTTTACTATTCAGTTTCTATTCAGGTAACTATTGAGGTTTCCCAGACTGATGTAGCAGTGTGTAAAGTATTTGACAAGGATGATGCAGTAGAAGTCCCCAATGCGCTTTATCATTCTGGAAATGATTACATTTCCTCCTTAATATCTCAATAATTTTGAGAGTACTTTAGAATTACAGAAATTGGTCAGACACACAAGTAAGTAAAATACTGTAAAGTCCAAGAACAAGGTAGAGGAAAAGTATCCAATACAGTATACTGTATGTCAAATAAATATCTGTGAAAGAGGGGATATGGGAGCTTTGATGGCAAAAAGCCTGTCTACAGTACAGTACATGTTCCTTTCTTCAGTCTTGAGCCATACTGTTCAGGAGTTTGCATAGGGAGGGAGTGCACATTGACTGAATGAATATGACCTGTTAACAGAGAACTTAGCAGGGGGACAAAATACATTATAATCTATCACTCCCACCATGGTCTGTCACTTTGATGCAAAGAGCTGCACACACACTGTCTGTGACCCTTTATAGTTCATCTAAAAGGGATGAAATGATCCAAGACATTTTCATGAAGCATGGCGAAAGCAGGCTAGAAACCAGAAGGTTGCTGGCTTGATTCCAGCAAGATGTGAGACATTCAGTTGAAGATTGATGTAGTCATATAATATAACACTGTCTAGGGTTGGGAAATGTTAACTCTTGTTTAGCATCACATAGTACTGAACTGTACAGTACACAGAGCAGTGGTCCCCAATAGGCAGCCTGTGGTCCAGGTCCGGCCTGCAAGAGCGACATGTTTGGCCCGCAACAACCCATTGGCTAAAACAAAAAAACATTTATGTAAGTCTCTACCACATTAGAATCTACCGGCACTCTGTTTGTCTTCCATCTATGTCAGAGCTTGACCCCCATCACCAAATTCTGTATTCTTTGAGGACCCACCCCTACACTGTCTCCGATTGGCTCTCTGTAACTAACAACCACGAACATAGCCAATCGAAAGGCAGAGTAGAGGCCGGTCTTTGCGGAATGCATTCACTTGTCTTAATATTCAATTAATTAATTTAATTTAATTAGAATCTTATTTCATATTATATGTATACTGTCTCATTCTGATATTAAATGCATGAAAGAATTTTTTTTTAACACAATCGCGGACATATTCTTCTTGGCGTTAATTAAACGTTAACATTCCCACATCCTGAACGTAGGGCAGCGTACACTGGCTGGCCTGAGTTGAGTCAGGCGAATTAAAAGATGCGTGGCAATGTTTACAAGGAATAAAACACATTTTAAAACATAAAGCCACAGAGGAAATAAAGGGCAAAGCACTGTAAAAATAAACTTCTGTGAGAAATTGAAGTTTGGAGATAATAGAACGAGGCTGCAGCTACAGTAGGATACCTGATGCTAATTGTGACAGTCACCATACAAAACTGCCCAGACTGGTTTTAAGTTTAGTGCACTACTGATATCTCAACGAAACACTGAAATGATTGTAAATGTGCCACAAAAGGCGATTCATTATTTGGGCTGGTAAAAATATGCCTAGCCACCTGGGCCAGTGAGTCGGAAGGTTTATTTCAGAAACCGCTGTCAACAAAGCAGTTCATATTAAACAACACACAAAAGATTTAAAGATCTTTTGTGTGACCCATCGCATCGTCACTTTGCTCAATGATTGGTGAGTTAACATTAATCTATTCTTGCCCATCCATCAATCTTATTGTTGTATAAAAATCATAACAGCAACAATGATGAGTGAGCATTTAAACGGTGGAGCATTCAGTAGTAGCCTACTAACTAGAACACAGAAAACAACATACAGTAGTACAAATGAATACCACTATATCCTCAGTGTTCTCTGATCACAGTCTGACTTGACTCT
The DNA here is from genome assembly GCA_027564835.1 of Typhlichthys subterraneus. NCBI lineage: Eukaryota > Metazoa > Chordata > Actinopteri > Percopsiformes > Amblyopsidae > Typhlichthys > Typhlichthys subterraneus. Next base: position 10,999 of record JAODUH010060047.1, on the reverse strand, counting down.
TCTTGAGGTGAATGAATGTGGTTTAGTAGAGATGCTGTAGTTGTCTGTGGAAAGCTGCACATTTTGCAGATGGACACTGTCATCAGCATTCATGTTGTTGCTATGCAGACATACTGTAGGCTATGTCAGGCCTTTGTAGAAACGTTCAGATATGTATGTTTTCCTTAGGATACTAGGCTACTTGCTTTAGAGCTGTTGCCAGTAGTTGTATTTTTGTAATTAAATTCATTACATTTCTTAATTTATTTAATTTAAGTTAGATATAAAAAAGGTGTGTGTGCCAGTGTGGTGGGTCTGTGAGGTGGTGGGATATTTTGGCCCTTGGGGAAAATGAATTGGGGAACCCTGCTGTAGACCTAAATATGGTGTTTTCACAGTTGCTTCAACCCAGAGAAACATCCACAGGCTTATATGGGAAACACTGAACAGCTTGGTAGCGTCATTCTTATGTGCTGTAACACACTGTACAATCCAAACTCAGCTGATTTTTTTGTTCAGATAACATTCTGCTGTTGTAAAACCTGATGTACATAGAGCCATATATTATATTTGTTTATTTTTACTTATACAAGCACCTATTGATGTCAGCTGATTGATAGGTGGCACTGTCTGTGACGCTAAGCAGGATTGTAGGGCTCAATCATGTGCGACATGCAAGATACAGAGGATCAGATTTAAAGGTGCCAAAACTGGACACAGACCAGCCGGGATTATGCACCACATATGAACAGTGACGACACGGATAAGAGAAACACCGAGGCTTGGGCAGGGGCAACGAGGGGCAGGTGAAACCAATTAGAAAATCAACAGGGAACTGCAGGGACTAAAACAAGACCAACAGACATGGACCCTATCATTCCGATTTGAATCAAGTTAAAAGCCCAACCCAAAAGAAAATGCTCCATGTAAACACCATGGAGGTGATTGAAATTTAATTCCGAAGCAGAAGGATAGTATACCCGGTTCCATAACCCGATTGAAATAAGAATTCTACCTTAAACCTGATTATTTCGTGTTCAGAACGTTCTTCTGTGCATTCCCCGACAACTGTTGTTTCCGAATTGATTGGAGCCAAGGCGGCAGGCTATTCTGCACACAGACCCTGTACCAAGATTGGACAAAACAATTGCGACATGCGCATAGAAGTGAATGGAAGTTTGTACGGTGACTTCACCTGTCACTCTCCCGACGACGTGCCTACAATTAGAGTTAAAGTATTGCATGTAAACCCAGATGATGTCATGCTGGTCATGTTCTGCTTGACTGTGGAGGCACACAGGCTTGTGAAAGTTCATGTTTGTTTACTATGTCACCACCTGTGGGGAAAAATGTTGCACGTTGCACCAATTCATAGGAACCCAAAGTACAACATGTTATATGCCACTGTATCTAATACTACGCAACTCTTAAAATATAAGGACATTGGCCTCATTTATGACACGTGCGAATGACAGAAGTCGAACTGGCAACAATCAAATATCACATTGTCTCAACTCGTGTACGCAAGTTTTCGAGTTGCAGCATAGATTTGTCAGAAAATGTTCTTTGTTTTCAGACTTGGCTTTATTCTGATAGGCATGCATAGCCGATGCATCCACATATTAATTGAAATATCATCACGGCTGAACACCATGATGCCTGATTTATTTAAAACAGCATTAAAATGGACAAATAAATAAACTATTCAACCGTCTAGTACGCTATTTAAATAGGCTATTTAAGATAAATACTAGTAGCCTAGGATATTACATTTAGGCTAATATTAATAAGTCTAGTCTATTTGTTTCTCCCCTGCTTCTTCTTTGACCTGGTCAGAGAAGTGACTCGTATTACGACTCTCCATGTCGTATACTATAGGGGCGAGGCCTCTAAAACCAGCATATTTAAGGACGTGGTACTGAAATTACGATGTTTTCCACCGCCGCATTTATTTATCACGGTGCGATCATGCTCGCTATTCTTTGGTGAGATACGAGTCAGACGTGAGCGCTGTCGTAAGGTGATTTTTGCGCTCGGACCTGTTCCGGTTAGATTGATAAATGGGAGTCATTATGTGGAAGTGGATTTATCAGCAAACGCTTGTACAGCAAAGACTCTTTAGATAAAACCCAGTCATTGCAGGCCCTCAGCGGCCTGACTTGTTTAGTCGTTACAGCTGATATAAATGATGTACAGTATTGCGCCTCATTAGTATAACTCACGGCCTTATCTGAGATTCAGTAAAAGTTTACATTTTCTCAGAGATTTGTGAGGGAGAGGTGATCAACACATAAGAACTCTATGCACTGCTGACCTGGGGTTTGCAGGCTCATTAGCCATTGTGTAATATCACTAGGAGGCTCTTGTCTGCAACTACCCTCTTATAGACAGAATGTGCAGTGGACTCAAACCACATAATACTGGCCTTGCAGGCTTTTGTGATTCTGCCTCTGATTTTTAACGAGGATAGCCAACTGCCATTGAGATGGCTGAAATGTGCTCTCCGTCTTTCACAGTCAGAATTCCATTTCTGTAAGAAACACTGGCCCATATTTATCAAACTTGCATATGACACAGTATTAGCATGAGTTTTGGCTTCTGCAGCATTAAGCCCCGGCTCATCGCACATCGCTTTGTAGCTGAACATTGGACATGTGTTGACATTCCAGGCTTTGGTTGCCTAGGAGGTATCCCTCTTATATATTTCCAAACCGAAATGTTTCAGTCAATCTGCCAGCTAACAATATTCCCATTGATAGTCGTCTCAATCGCAAAAGGAGAGATTTGTTTAACTCTGTACCTGACCACTCCTCATAATATTACTATCTCACACAATCTCATACTTTTTATTCAATCTCTTTAAATGTTCCTATTTATTCGAAGGACATATTTTCATGTTTTGACTGCTCTATAACACATTCATAATATATTCTAAATGTGTTGAGCTACAGGTCTTAACATTCCATTGCATACATTTTAAAATAGAGAACAAATCAAACAAAGAAAGTATCTCACAAAGCATTCCAGATGTTATAAGAAGGTGGATATATGTCTTCTCAAATATATTTCAAATTCTGACTGTGATATATACGATTGAAGAGCGATCATACAGTTTGCTAATTGTATTAATATTTTAGCCTGATTAGTTCATTCTGTTGTCTGAATTCTACTGCCTCTGCTGTTTTACATGGATCCAGAGCTGGGCTTCTCATCTTAAGGGACTTGACCTGATAAAAATGCAACTGCAGTTTATTTTAATATCAATGTCTGGAAAGTGCCAAGTGTATTTGGAGCAACTGAATGAGGAAAACATAATGTCTCTATTTTTACAATATAGGATACACAATAATATCAAAATAAACATTAGCATCTGGAGGTGGTTTCAATGCATAGCAACATGTATGGATATTAAATATGCAAGAAACGAGACAGAGTGAGGTTCTAGGAATTAAGAGGTTATAGAATATTTTTGCATAGGATAATAATACCAGCTAATGAAGAGTTGTAGCCAAAACCAGCCAGAGTACTTTAGCCTTTCTGAGGGCATATTAGGACATTTTGCTCCTTTTTGGATTAAAGTGCATCCCTGCCTTTCATTTTCTCTGAATGAATATACAGTAAGAGTGAATCTGGCTACACTTAAACTACAATTTGCAGAGTCAAAGGCCTTGACGTCAGGTTTATTAAACTAGTTAAGTTCACTTGAAAAATAAATTCAATTTTAAATGATCAGTTGAAGGCACAATAAATAATGCACCATATGCAAGCTGATATGTACAGTGTCCCTAGAGAATCTTACATTCTCTTTCAGTGACCAGTGGATGTGTTCATATAGCCACGGTTCCAATGATGTGTTTCTTTTAAGACTAAGAAAGATATGCTGTTCTCCCTTTTATTTGCTCTGCCTTTAAGCCACACAAACATCACTGCCTTTTGTAAAGCCATTTGTAAAGCTGAGAGGTAGGCATTTGCTAATTGACGTAACTACATCAAATTGCTATTGGCAGTAATTGAAAAGTGTGTCCTTGTTGAAAGGTATGACATTTTGGCCTCACTGTGTGAGCTTGATTTACTTTATCATATAACCATGACCAACACTCAGACTAAATTGAAATATTGCCTATTTCCATATCTGCATATTTACTGTTTACTGGTGGTTATTCTAAAACGTGATTAATAGAAAGGCAAAAGTGCTATGAAAGAGACAGAAAATTATCCTTACACAATGTACTTGAGGTAAAAGAAAATGAAGTAGAACACATAAATGTAAGGCAACATTTGCCTGTCTACCTTCCCTTTCATTCTTCACCCTGGCCTATTGTGTTCATTGAACTGAATACAGTGACTTGGAAACACTTCAAAAGTTGCACATTTTGTGATGTGAACATAAGTCATTTTTATGAGACAGTGACTAAAGATGGCATTGGTTTAGCTTTAAACATACTGTATAAGCTCACCCTTTTTTTACTTTTTGCTATTAAATCTATATCAGCAAAACAGCTCTGACATTTTTATATCGGTTTGTAATCAGGGTTTATTCCTGTCCAGGACATAATAAAAATAATACATATTAATTTGCATAGGGTACTGTATGCTTGTAATATAAGGCCAACAGCAAATGTGGCTTTTTATATTTTTAAAGTGAATGTAGCTATTTGGAAATAGGTCTACACACATTTTAATAAATTAAATCTATTACTAGAGAATTCATAAAACTAGCTGTAATGTAAATTTCTAGGCTTGTTGAAAAAAATGTTTTATTTCTATGCAAATCTGAATGGAACATGATTGGACAAAACACAACATCTATACCCACTTTTTTTTACACTCTTCATACACACTTATTTTGTGAGTCATTATTACGAATAGCCTGTTTCATATAATATAGGCACCTCCTTACTGCACTGTTTAATTGTTTAATCGTACTGTATGGATTACCTGAGCCATCTGAACATTTCTCTGTAGACAGACTGTTTATATTATATAGAAAATTAATAATTATATTATTAATATGAATCCTCCTATTAACATGAGTAGGTCTTGTGTATCATCTCCATTGCTTTAGGATTAAAGCATCAGTTTGAGCAGGTGACAGAAAGATCCAGGGTGATTAGTCTGTTTTTGTTGTGTTTGCCTTGTAGGTTTAGATTATTTAATTATAAATGATACAGGGGTCTCTCTCTACTGATAAAAGAGGCCAGGGGGAGCAGATTTTTACCAATGGGGACTAGCCAAGGAAACGGGCCGTTACATCAGTTCCATTTGTTGACTTGTGGCCCCAAAATATTCAATGTGCATACATATTTAATGACAGCTATGAGGGTGAGTGGAATAGGGACTGGAGTCGGAGAGTGCAGTGCTAGTGGTGTTTTATGAAAAGGGCTCTTGTGGTGTGCAGGCTAATTGTCTTTTAAAGATAAAAACAATGGTTATCAACGTAATTGTATTTGTATATTTGAATATTAAATGCCCTATATCATTCAACTTTGTCCCTTTAAAAATGCCCCAGTAACTTGATTGACTAGCTGACTGGGAGTGGCCAGACAATTTCTGTAGTTTCATTAATAATTGTATGGCTTCCTTTCTATAGCAAAAAGAAGGGTCACGTGGTTTTAATAGTTTGTTTAGTTCAAAACATTTTATAATCGTGTGATCTGAACCCGAGTGGTCGTTTGTTGTTAGAATTCTGTGCTAGCTATGGATTATCTATAAGCAACACCATGCTCGAACATAATGATGCTCATAAGGTACCAGAGCACCCTAGGCCGAAGGTCGTTGATTGATTTTGTGATCGTGTTGTCTGATCTGAAGGCATATGGTTTAGACACTCGAGTAAAGAGAGGGGTAGAGCTGTCATGATCACCATATAGTGGTGAGTTGGGTTAGGGGGCTTGGGAAGACTGGGCAGACTTGGTATGCCCAAACGGGTAGTGTACATGAACTGGGAATGTTTGGAAGAGGCCCTGGTCTGAAAGATCTTCAACGCACACCTCCGGCGAAATTTCTCTGGCATCCCTGCGGAGGTTAGGGACACTGAACCTGAGTGGGCAATATTAAAAGCTTCAATTGCCAAAGCTATGGTAGAGAGCTGTGATCACAAGGTCTTCGGTGCCTCAAAAGACGGTAACCCTTGAACACTGTGGTGGAAACCGGTGGTCAGGAAAGGCGTCCGACGGAAGAAGGAGGTCTTTCAGGATATGTTGTCCCCGGAGGCGTTTGCAAGTTGAGGTTGCCAGTTGAGGTGGTTCGGGTATCTGGTAAGGACGCCTTCGCAGGGAGGTGTTCCAGACACGTTCAGCTGGGCGGAGGCCTAGGGGAAGGCCCAGGACTAGGTGAAAAGCTTATATATCCACACTGGCCTGGGAACACCTTGGGATCCCTCAGTCAGAAATGGTTAATGTGGCTTGGGAAATGGAAGTTTGTGGTCCTCTGTTTGAGCCGCTGCCCCCGCGACCCGACCACGAATAAGAGATTGACGATGGATGAATGAATGTGCTTGTGCTATAACAGCTGTAGATAGCCTGTATTAAAGGCTACGTTTAGCAGCAGTTCAAAACATGATGTTTGATATTATACCCCAATATTAACAAGCCTCTAGTCTAAAATGTTGCACAACTGGCTTAGCCATATTATTTTTGTCAATATGAGTATAAGAAACCACAGCTATGACTATGGCTATGCTTATGTGAATTACTATACTGTACAATAAGGTGAACTATTTCTGTTGCTAATAATAGCATTCGGACAAGGATGACGGAATGGGAGACTGAAAATGAATTTTCAAGGCATACACTAATGAGGTTTGTCATGTCGTTAATGATGATGTTTTCAGGGATAATGAAAGGGTTGAGGAGGCTGTTTACATTCACACAAACTGTGCATCTAAAGCATGCAAGGTTCTGTAACAACAAACAGACAAAAATACATTAAATATTTCCCGTTACATACTGTGTGAAAGTCCCACAGCTACCGTTCCTCTACTGATATCAGTCTGGCTTTATAAACCACACACCATCAGACCCTTATTAACCTTATGATGAAGACATTGGTTTACTAATCTGCACAGTGAACTGAGGAATTCACGTTTTGTCTTCTGTGTTCTTTATTTGTTATTCCCCACCGGTCAAACAGATGTATTATCAGCCTCAAACAGTCTCTCCTCCTCATAAACACTGGTTAACTTGTGAGTTAGAAAGTTAGAAAACACTGGCAGAAGTTAGAAAATGTTGCAATGGTGCTTCGTTGCCTAACAAGCATGTCCAATCATCTGAATGTTGCTCATGTAATTACCATCATTATCTGGGGGGACAGGGATATTACATCCTTGGAACAAACAAGCACATTCTACTTAAAAACTACACAACAGTCTGCAATATAAATATGTAGTTTACGTCTGTAATTATATGGTAATAGTAGTGAATCTTGCAGTGACTATAGGCCCTATAGGCCCCCATTCATGCTAGCTTGAAGCCGTGTGTCAGCAATCTTCTGCCCTTCTCATGTGTCTTTGGTTAGGTATTTGAAACACTACCAGCTTCCAGACCATATGACCATCATGCCTCTTTTCAAGAATGCTGAACACACTTGAGCCATTCAAAAACTAACATCCGGGATGGCGGGGCCGCGTGCCCGCCTCTCGGCGTATCAGGCACAGACCTGCACATGCCCATCCCCTGCCACTCCCTGCCACACCTGCCGGTGATCGCAATCACCAGCACCTTCTACCTTCTACCTTTTATCTGTGGCGTTGGTCATGGTGCCTGTGTCCGTGCTTGTTTTAGTAATGTATACGCGTTTCTTTCAACTCGTATTTCTGCCTTTTTACCATTAAAACAAGATGAGCACTCCGCTCTTGTCTTGGCTCCTCGTTCTGTGCCTGCACCCACATCGTTGCGTTACAAAAACATGAACTTGCACATTGGTGTGTCTGCATATTTGTATTTGACTTAGCTTATCCATAGTCAGAACCAATGGCTATACGTTTCACATTTTATTTTTGTACTTTTCCTTTCCATTTGCACACTATTTATTTATACTATATTATACATATATTTTTCACATTGACTAAATATATAGCATACTGTTGCCTGAAGAAAAGACTTCTGCAGTCAAGCTGACAGAATTATTCTGCCTGCCAGAGATGCATTCATGGGCGAGGGGCTGTATTCTAGTCCCTCTACAGAGTCTACCTCGATTCAGCTAAGTGATTACGTAATGGAAGCTGTTTAACTGCAGGTGACACTACCCAACCTGCTAAGAAAAATGCTGATGCACTCACATGCGGCTATATGAAGGAGAAGGATTTGTCTTGTCGGGCGAAATGTGCCCTTTGTTTACCCAAAGTCGACAGAAACATGAGAACTCAATGTCTTATGTATTGCAGTTAAATGTTGGTGGAAAACGAGATATTAAAATGGGTACGTTTCTATTTATAGTTGCAATTTTCAAAATGTAGGTTACTTTTTATGCTTATGTACAGATAAAGCACTGGCTCCGTAAATAGGAACATAATGTGGCGAACACCGCTCACAACAACAATGCCCTTGGCTTCTCAATGCCTTTCAATGTGTGGAGCGGAGCTTCTGAGTGCAGCTTGTTTTGATTTGTGCTCAAAGTTAGCACTCGTTCTCGAGAGTGACTAACCGTACCTTTAACTGCTGCTAAATCAGTTTTCACAATGGTGATATGTTTTGTATTCGTGCTCCTAGGGATTTTTACAAACAAAATCAAATCACTAGTTTTCTCCACATCAAAGCTGTGACAGACCTCCTGCAGACTGCTGAAGTGTACTTCACACTCGTGTCCTTATTGAAGTGTGCACTCAGTCGCTGCTGCTGAGGGGAGGAATGATGAGGAAAAATGCCTTCAAATAGGTCAGCAGAGAGACCAATCAGCAGCAGCACCATCTGTCCACATAATGACTACCTGACTGCTCTGTGTTGTGGTACGGATGGCTGGAAAAGCTCCATAGCAAGCATCCTGCCATTATGCGCTGCTATTTCCAACCAGCACTTCAGATGTGAGGAGAGACGTGCTAAAGCAATACAGCCTCGGTTCTTCCCCTTCTAAGCTCTTAGTCAAGGGTAGAAGATGTGCTGTTGTCTATGAAGAGTTAACAAAGTAAATTATCCTTGTTATAATATACCTCAAACCTATACTGTATCATGGCCTTGTTATTTAGTGTTTGTCCCCAGACTCTATAGGTAATTATCTATTTAAAGCTTTATATTATCATATCTTTTGTCTGAATTACTCCAAACTTTGTGGATAATACAATTGACATAATCCCATTTTAAATAAATGATTCCCATTTTATATAAATGATTAAGTTGACTGTGTGGTCCCAAGAAATACATTGAAAACCCAAAGGCAAAGTTAGCCCCATTTTTTTCATAAAGCACTTCTATGATATTCTTAAAAAAATATTCTTTGTGCTAATGTGTTTTTCAGGATGGGTTCAAATCAAGTTCTTAATATACTGGCGATTTTTATAGGCTCAGTCTTTTTTAGGAAGCCAATTTTAAGAATTGTCAGGCTAAAGCTGTATAAATGACCATGTCCTTGCACTAAGTGATATGCTTTGCGAACGTCCTTTCAAAACACACTTTTCATTAAATAAAAGAAAACACACTTTTAATGTCAATAATGTTTGCAGTTGTGGTCAATATGAGAACAGCACATTTTTAAAGAGTAACTGCACCCTAAAATGTGTTTTTTGCGCTGTAACCTAAATAATAGGACTGAACTGTGATGAGACACATGTTGCTGGTGTTGATATTGATAAAATCACTATTTTATGGGCTAAAAATGGATGTACAGTATGAAGTATTTTGGTCTTTGTTGGCTGTAAGCGAATAGTAAGATTTTCAGTTTAGGGGTTCTGTTTATTGGGCTCTGTCGCTACACTTTGTACACGTTTTAGCTAACCTTGGAAATCCTATTTTGCTAAAGTGTGAGTTATTACACAAAAGGATCTACACTATTGCCTACATGAAGAATTGTTGTGGTGCTTTAAGAAAACTGTTTTGGAACAATACCCCTAATGTACTGTAGTCCTACTGTAGCTTTTTATATCTATCTACCTATCTAGAACAGAGAACAATGGTGATTCGCATTGATCCTAATTTTTGTTTTCTCCACTAAACGTGAGGTTTGGTCAATATCAGCCATTCTGCTTTCAGTTTAATGTTAACACACATGTACAACCCAGTTGTTACCAATTTATTGACCACAACAATAGATTGCATTTAAGTTTATCATGAAGCTGAGCAGTCAATGTACAATAAACAAAATGTAACAATGATTGATTTGCATTGTAATTTAAACTATCTGTACACCTTGTATCTCTTAAAATTCGGCTATATTTTAACAAATTAGTTAAAAGCAACACTGATCAGTTTTCATGATTGATGAAGTTGTCTGACAGTTGTCAGTAGTAATCATATAAACTGGGTGACGAGGTCCAGTTACTGTCATTACGGAGAGGAGGTCTGGGTAATTAGAAAGCTGGTAATGAATCTAAAGTTTGATTGGTGAAATATTCTCCCTAGAGCAAAGCGTCACAGCCATCGGTAGCACAGGCTCTGCTTTAAATCTGCTGCTGATTAACAAAGACACATTGGTGTAATGTGATTTACAGCCTGCCCTTAAATTGCAATACAAATTAGATTAGTAATCTATTACTATAGAGTCAATAGTCTTTTCACTGTGTTCCACAAGGTTGTGTATGTTACCAAAGTAGCATTGGATTTAGAGAGAAGGTGGTGGCCTACAAATAGCAGGTTCGAGCTTTCTAAATATATCTACACGTCCTCTATTGGCTTTCAAGGTTAGTGTTTGGACACGCACCACTGTGTGCCTTTGGGGAAAGAACACATAACAGTATAGAGGCACTGGGCAGCATCTGTTCAGGGAGTCAGAAGGATGACCTATCCCCAGCAGGATGCTACAGCTTTGTGTGTGAGAGAGAGAGAGAGAGAGAGAGAGAGAGAGAGAGAGAGAGAGAGCATTGATTTAACGC
>JAODUH010060036.1:0-17746 GCA_027564835.1 Typhlichthys subterraneus | reverse complement strand
GTCTACGTTGTTCCTTTGTCTGTTACAATTTATGTGTACAAACGTCTATGTTGTCATTTTGTTTGTTTTCCCTTTACATGTACATATGTTTTTAAACTGTTGATTTATCTCATTGTTTTTTTTGTTCAGCACTTTGGTCAACCAAGGTTGTTTTAAAAATGTGTTATGTAAATAAAATTGACATTGACATTATATCTCATTTGAAAATGTACAGATATAAATGAAATATCGATATATTGCCCGAATTGAGAATAGTATAATACTATTACTAATACCACCACCATATGTGATCACTTACCCTATTCAGTCCAGCTGAACAGAGGTCTGTCTACACAAGGTGATAAACTGCTGTGAAGCATTGCAGGCTGACAGCGTCCAGTGACTGATGTGTGAAAGGGCCATGTCTTTCTTTCTTACCATCTGTGCTGTGTGTGGCTGGGTGTGTGTGGGGTGAAATAGAAAGTTAACGCCACAAACGCTTCCCTTGAGGTGTGACAGTCATGTGCGACTACACAACAACCACTTCTAATCTGCTTATGTCTCTGGGCTTGAGAAACCCTGTAAATACGGCTTTAATGCAGCGTGTTGTTTCGTGCCCGAACTAAAGCTGGCCAGGTGTTTGCAGACCATCTTATCGATCGGGTCTCTCCTTCCTACTCATATCTCCTTGTCTCCTTCCATAGGAGAGGATACGTGTGTATTCAAGTGCTCGGTCTCCAGGGAGACCGAATGCAGCCGTGTTGGGAAGCAGTCCTTCATCATTACGCTTGGCTGCAACAGTGTTCTCCTCCAGTTTGCTTCACCTGCAGGTATGTTGAGCCCTCGTCTTCGCCGCTAACTCCGTCTACTCGGTGCTACTGAAGATGCTGGTATAATAACAAAGATGGAGCGCTGCGATGCGTTTCAATGGGGGCTGAAATGGAACGCTTCCTGGCGCTTAAGTGGGCGTGTCCCAGCGTGTTGCTATGGGGGGTGATGTAGGCAGCGCTCAGACAGCTACATCTACCACGCACGCCCTGAAACAAATCAGTTTATCCCAAAACATTCACACTGGCTACGTTTTCATGTACACGATATTCCTTATTCTGAAAATGACAGTATTCCAATAAACGGTTTGTCTCCTTAAAATTAATCTTCCACTAAATGTTAGTTTACATGCAGCTAGTCGTATAGATACCGTTTTAAGTAACTTTTTCAGCCTACAGAGGAATTTGCCTACTTTTCAAACTGAAATAATGTACTAATGTATGGGATAATCAAACCGCTGTAGTGGATTGTGGTATTTTGCAACAAAAAAGGATATTTTCCAAAGGTTTCTGCATATATCTTATGTAAACACGCAAATTACACACCCAATGCCATAAAACTCAGTAAAGCCCCACATATTTGTCTGTATACGTGCCTCCAAAACCAGAATATCTGAATATCCCAAAATTGTAAATTTTGGAAAGGCCACATTTTGAATGTCCAAATTGAATATGCCGTGTGCATAACGCCTATGAAATTCTGAATATTGCCATAGTCGGGATAATGGTGGAATACTAGTGTGCATGTAAACCTAGCCACTGTGTGGATCATGCATGTTCCTGGTTGGAGAGAGTGCAGTGTGTGAGACAAGTACACACTCAGGTGCACAGGTTATGATTCGGACGGTGACACATTTGTCTATTGTATTGGAACAATGACTGTCAGGTTCATGTGTAAACAGACTGACGTTTGTGAAGATGTCACCTTGACCCATGGTCATTCATTATCATGGTATTGTCCTGCTACTCTGTGCAGTGCATAAGAGTTTAGAGCAGCGCTATTCAACTCCAGTCCTGGAGGGCCACTGCCCTGCATATTTTAATGTCTCCCTGCTCCAACACAGCTGATTCAGATGAATGGGTCATTAGAGGCCTGACTACAACTTATTAGAGCGAGGTGTGTTGGAGCAGGGAGACCTAGACCTAGACTAAGGACCTTTTTCTTTCTCTCTCAATGGAGGTCTTCATTGAAATGTAGTTTCAGTCTAGGTCTAGGCTTAATCCATTTCTGGGAAACTGCCAGATAATGTTTGAAGTTGTTATATGACCTTCTGCTTCTTGATGTCACTAGTACATTATCTTGCACATGCATTAAATCCCTGTGGCATGTTAGGTTACTATATTGTATATTTGCATCCGATATTTAATTCCTTAGTGCAGAGCACTTTTAAGCTTTGATAACAAAAGGCAACAGAATTATGAGAGCCGCTTACTATATCGCAATCGCAATATTTGCGAAACTAATCACAATTATAATTTGTGATCAAATAGTGCAGCCCTAATGCAAATGGTGTGAAGCGGCACGCAGGGAGGTGTTTCATATCACTGGTGGTAACACTGATAGTTGGTCAGCCAGAGACACGGTGGAGTGCTCCCGTTAGTGCTGTAGCTAGCTGGAATTACTAACTCATCATCTACCGCAGGTGGCTTTCAAGCTCAACTGGCCAGAACATTCAGAAATAGATAGTGTCATGCTGCTAATAAAATTCTCTGTTAATGTTGCTTGCTGCTGGTCTGTTTATGCACACAGACTTCTCGTCATTCTATAACCTCTTGAAGAACTGTCGTGGCCACAGCAGCGAACACTCGGTCTTCAGCGACCGGACAGAAGAGTCCTCTGCTGTCCAGTACTTCCAGGTAAGCAAGCCACCCACCCACTGGTTACTGAGTGTTTTCCCACTGGAGCTTGTGGTGCACGTCGAGAGGCTCGATCTATGCACAGGGTGGTCTTCTGGAACATCATGGGAAACATGGGTGAAACACTGGCTGTGCACCAGCTCGGTCACCACACTCTCCATCATCACTGGGTTACATCTCAACCACTGGGGTCCTGTTTTCACAAGTGTGCTTCTTGTTGAACACAATTAAATGAATCTCTCTCTCTGTCCGGTCCAGTTCTATGGCTACCTCTCCCAGCAGCAGAACATGATGCAGGACTACGTTCGGACTGGGACCTACCAGCGGGCCATCCTCCAGAACCACACCGACTTCAAAGACAAGGTGAGAGACTGGTGCTGAACCAACGTCTGATCCGTAGTGCTGACGAGCTTATATCAGGCCATATCATGAAGTGGGGTTGTAGATTTTCATTGGCTGTTATCGTTTTCACTCACTCGTGCCGAAACAAACAAAATCAGCCTTGAAGCGAATAAAATGTGTAGGATATGTTGCATATTCGCTGTAATTTACTACAATGCATTTTAACCGACACTTTTTCGCCTTGCGCTTGCCGATACCTCCGGAGCACCGACCGGAATCTTGTTGACTGTTTACCCGCCCTAGGAGTACTCTCGCAATTTTATATATGGAAACATTTTTTTTCCTACTTTTTTTTCTTTCTTCGTCCCGTGGTATCGAAATGCGTATCGAGAACCGTGGAATTTCACTGGTATTGGTATAGACCACTACATTTCTGGTATCGTGACATCCCTAGCAGTGACTCTCATATCGTGGTGCCTTGTGTAAAGCAGGCATGTGCATTTTGGTCATTTTGACTGCTCTAGTACCCGGCAGAGAAAATACACGGAAATTAAATGCATCAGGAAACTAAAGAATGTAATAGGCAATGTCAGTTTCTCATTTGAATGAACATATTTCATTAAAAAATAAACTTGCACATATAGGCTATCACTGACATCCACAAAGCGTCTACAGCAATACTAGGTTACCGTACAGTGTAGTTCTACAAACATGCTGTCGTATTATAAATTGTTCCAAGCTGACCGAACATACGGAAGCAAAATGCGTATTAAATATAGTATATACTATATGTTGGAATACAGAATCTAAGGCTCTCAAGTGTAATGGGAGAGAGTTCCACAGCCTTTATGCCACTGCACCAAATGCACAATCACCTCTTGTCTTAAAATGTGTTCTTGGAACCATTAACAGCTTTTGGGAAGAGGACCTCAGAACAGCGAGTGAGCAAGAGAGGGAAACAAAAGAGCCGGTAGCGAGCATGTGCATTACCTTAAAACACACGCCGTGATGTTTCAGTTGATCCAAATAATCCATCGAACAGACTACAGTTTTCCAGGTTTCAGAAAATGGTAAGAACAGAATTTATGCTAATTTAATTGAAAGTTTAACTGAGATCTTGATGGGATTTCATGACAAGTGGAAAGTATTGTTTGACGGACAAAATGACAGATGGGAACAAATCTGCTTTCTGTTTGGTCAGACTGCATGTCCAAAACTATAGCAATGTTGAGTTGTTTGGAACCGGACTACCTACGAGACTGTTGCAGTAAAATGTTACATCATGTTACGTGTTTCATTGAATTGAGAGATGAATTTAATTAATTCACACATTTATTTGTGCTTTGCCGTCATCAGTGATTGTGAAACGTACGATCACAGACTTGAGTACCCGTGCCCATCCCTGGTGTAAATCACCATGAATAAATAAGTTGTCCTGAAACCGCATCCCTGCTTTAAAGGCCTAACCCCTACCTGCTCCGTAGTACTTGATCAGGTCATTAGCACCTGCGGTGTCCATTTACACAAGGTGAGGAGCAGCTAGGTGTTAGACATCTTGCTCTGGGATGTTCACAGGCAACCTGGGCATTTTGGGGATCAAACCGATGACTAGCCTGGTGTAACCAGACCCAAAATGCACTACACCCAGCCTACTGGGTGAAGAGCGGGTTAATTTTGCAACTATCGGTACAGCCTTTAGTCAATCCGTGTTGCTACAAATGTCTGTAACGCCACGTATAGCTGCACCACCGTTTAGGAACAATCACTTGGCTTAAACGTCATCACACTGGTCACTGATTGGTCCAGGGGGGCTCTGCGAAAGCGAACGACGTGTGTAGGATGTATACGGCAGCCCACCAACGACAACACGTGAAACAAGGAAACACATTTGTGAGAGGTCTGATGAAAAATTGCCTCCGCTGATCGAAGTAAAATCGTAAATTTGGCTAATGAGATTACAAAGTGCCTGCTAAATTGCTAATTTCACTGTGTAGCAATGAAAAGGCTATGTTTATACTTGTATTTGTTTGTCCAATCTCTAACAGGCAGCCAAGTTCGATCTAATGTTGGAGAGCTAAAACATTGGCTAAAAAGTATTTCAGAAAATAATATCCAAATTTGTAGTTATTTTAGGGGGGCTGAAATGCAATTTAGGTATGCTTGAGCACATCTACAGTCTAAAATTTTATATTTTGATGCTATCTCATGTGGTAATGCGCCATTAAATGTTTTAAATGTTGCATACAAATGTATAGAATTAGATTTTTCACTTTGAAATGTTTATCGCAAATCAAATATCTGCCAGAAAAATCGCAATTTGATTTAAACAATTTTTGTTTTTTCCTCCCCAAAATTGTTCAGCCCTAGTCCTGGGCATGAACCCTAACCCTACACTGCTCCGGGTGGGTGGATGGCGCCTTGCATGGCTTGACACCGCCGTGTGTGTGTGAGTGAATGGGTGCACATGAGACATGCAGCGTACAGCGCTTTGAGCGGCCGGTTGATTTTGGAAAAGCACTGCATGAAGTGTAAGTCTTTCCATGCTGACGGTTGTCCCTGTGCCCGCCCCCACCCAGGTGATCCTCGATGTGGGGTGCGGCTCTGGGATCCTGTCCTTCTTTGCTGCCCAGGCAGGAGCCCGGAAGGTGTACGCTGTGGAGGCCAGCACCATGGCGCAGCATGCGGAGGTAGGTGGACCCAGACTGTTTGAAAATTAGTCTTCGTGTATTTCTCCCACTGCAACAGTTTCTGCTTGTGAGCATTGGTTAGGGGTGGCCGAATAGTAGGTTTATGCACAACTGCAAGCCTCTGGAGGATACTACACCTTGAGGTTCGCGGGACACGAAAGGCACCAGCAGCTTCAAAAACCTGTTTGCTACAGCTGCTCTCTTATTCCGATGAATTTGTCTGGCAGTAAACTTCCTCATTATGCCTTTATCTGCACAAACCCCACACGAATCTGGGCTCTAAATCAGCCACATATCTCTTTACAGTACGATGGTCACGCTTACGTTTTCTTGAAATATCTAATGTTTTCATACCTTATCCAAGGCATTGCACTATTTGACGCTTTTCTGCAGCAGAGAGATCCTTTTTCTTTCCCATATTGCTTGAAGCCTGTGGCCTGATTAATAATTTGGAACATGCTTAAGTAGTTTTCATTTAATTGGGCTCACCTGGCAAACTAATTATCACAGGTGTCTGAGATTGATTTCAGTGATCCAAAGAGCCCGGAGACAATACCCTCCATGAGTTTGATTGGGGAAAAACTAAATATTTAATGTTTGTCACTGAATTTCAATTTGCATAACAATTTGGAATGCGATGTACTGTGTATGTGTGCACTGTATATTGTTTTATAACTTAAACAGTTTAGTATCCATTCTTGCATTGTTTTGCAAATATATATGTATTATTTAATGTAAATCTGGTCTATTGTGTATATGCGTGTATGTATGTAATATGTAACCTGGAAACGTAACCTAAAAGGTTAAACGTTTCACAAAGTTTTGTGAACCGTTTTACAATTTTATAGTTTGTTCTTGACTCAATGATGGAATGTTTCTGCGCCGAGCCCTACAACATGCCTCCTCCACAACATCAGACCTGACACCTCTCTGCCCGCCCCCCCACCCCCCTCCCCAGGTGCTGGTCAACAGCAACAGGCTGGGGGACCGTGTGGTAGTCATCCCGGGCAAGGTGGAGGAGGTGGCTCTGCCCGAGCAAGTGGACATCATCATCTCGGAGCCCATGGGCTACATGCTGTTCAACGAGCGTATGCTGGAGAGCTATCTGCACGCCAAGAAGTTCCTCAAGCCCAACGGTGAGGCCCACTGTGGCAACCATAGCAACTAAACTAGATCAGCGTTTTTTTAAAATTTTATTTTCATATATAACCCACATGTTGTTTTCACTCACTACTCACCACTCGAGTTGCAGAGATATGCATTCTTCAACCTAGGGCTGGGTGATATGGACCAAAAACCATATCTTGCACTAGCCTACAAAGCGCCTGTTAACGCCGTGAATGAAACGTATTCATAGATGCTGTTTCACTACTGTTGGAAGCAGCACTTTGATGTCAACTGGCCAAAAGTTGAAAAATAATAAAGGATATCTGCCATAATGGCTATGAAAGCTAATGGTAGGCTATTGGTCTTGTTAAAGACTAGGCTCTATGTTTAGGTATTAAAGGTGTAGTCAGTATTATCTTACTTTACAGTTTAATAACATGGTAGTGGAAGCATTTGTGAACTATTTGAACCCCACAGAGCCTTCTCACTATGGGTACCCATCAGCTCCGCTGTCAGTGTTTTGTTGTTGTTATTAAACCAAAATATGGTCACCCTAAATAAATTAGTTATGGCAGCTGTATTGACAACCTGTCTTCTTTGGATTTAATCAGGTACAACTACAATTATGTTGCTAAACATGAACCATTTAACATTTCTGCAAAGTCCTGTTTGTGGTATCTGGTGGCATGATTATGATTTTTCCATAATCGAGCAGCCGTGTGTGTGTTTATACATACGCGTGCACACACACACACACACACACACATAGTCACAACCTAGTTTAGCCTAGCAACAAGCTGTTTATGATAATTGTTGCGATTTTAACAAAGGGGAACCAACACAGGGAACCTGTTGTAAATGTGTTTATTTAGTTAGTTGTAGTTCTCATGGTTAACCAAAGCAGAGAGGTTGTGAATACAGCTGCTGTAACGTATCGTATACTTGATTTCATCCACATTTGTTTGATTAGTTAGTAATACTAGCTAGGCTAGTTGTACAGAAGATTGAGCATGTGACTTAGTATCTGCTCGCTCGTTGGATACTGCACATGAGCTTAAAACAAATGAAAAACAACATGTTTCACTGAAACTTTCTTGGAGGAGCTATTACAGAGGGAGCTTCAATAATCTGCGAGTGTCTCTGGTCTGTGGAAGATGAAGTGTGCTGCTGGCATTTTAAGTAACAGCGACACCTGGTGACTTAAAACCTTTACTGCTTGGCTTAATGAATACATTTTTGCATATTTGTTAAATGATTTGCTACGTCTACATTGTTGAGACTTCTGCATTAGGAGAATGATTCCATATGTTCTTTCTTGGTATTTTCTTCTAGCCGTGTTGATCAAACCTTTTTGTGCGATTACACGTTTCTAGATGAGCGGAAGCATTAGATCATGTGACTGACAGGGGTGTCCTGTTGGATTCATTGGTTAAACAATATAATATATAATAGTAATAAGTGTATGTGTGCTCCTGGGGTTTGGTATTAGGGGAAGCGACAAACCAACATGAATACTACCAAGACAGGTTATTGCTATAAGAAGGTAAACGAATACTAGAGATGCGACTGGATGGATTACAGGAATACGGTCAGGTTTCTTGCTATGCTCATGTTTATTACTTATTCCATGTTATATGGGCCTTTCACATGGATGAAAACCATGCCCCTTCACCTGCTGCTAACACTTAGCCTCGAGCATCGCGAGACCATCCTGATCCTGCAAGCTTCAGTTGGATTTTGTCTGGAAAGCCTAGGAATCATTTAGAATGTGTCCGAGTAGCTACTGAACTTGCCAATCAGCGTCTTATTGAGAACTATATGGGCGTGGGTTAGAGGGTCCGACAGCGAAAACGACCAGATGGTTCATCCAATCAAGGGTATTTTATTTTTTAAGTAGGCTCCCCAGATGGACGTGTGACAACAAGTAATCTGGCATGTCAGGAAAGCTAACACTGGGCAAGGAAAGAACTTCAATTAAAAAACACTTGGGTAACAAATAAGTGGAAGGAGCCCGTGGAAGGAGTGGGGTGACTTTTCTCCCTCTATGCAGACCAGAGCGACCCAGCGTTCCATGCAAGTCAATGGGGCGGCCCATGGATTTCACCATAATATTGCCCTTTATTCCTCTCTGGGGGCGTTAATGGGTATGTTGAGTATATAACGTTAGTTCCCAAGTACCTACTGAACAATCTGTGGCTACAATGGTATTTCTGCAGCCAACTGTTTTGAGGTTAATTGACGACGTTTCAGGGAGGTTCAGTAGATGTCTGGGAGCTGCTTACGTGTATGAATGTGAGGCAATCCAGTAAAGTGCTTTCAGTGGCCGCAAGGTTGGAAAAGCACTATCCATTTACCATTTAAGAGACCGGATGCCTTCCATTTTTGCTACAATTGAAATGCATTAAAGGGCTTGTTATTCAAATATTGCTGTCGTCATATGCTCTGTGTTGCCAGGTAAAATGTTCCCCACCATCGGAGACGTGCACCTGGCTCCGTTCACAGACGAGCAGCTCTACATGGAGCAGTTCACCAAGGCCAACTTCTGGTGAGATGAATGGAGCGCGCCAGCTTGGGTCTGCGCTAAACGCAAGCGCTCTGGCGTTGGTGCACGGCTAACTTTGGCGCTGGAGCCGTGATAAAGCAGAGACGAAGGGGTTCTTTAGTATGTGTTTTTAAAGGTGGAGTCAGCGACGTGTTAGTTAAGACTTTTTTAATTTTCACGTTTAGGCGAACATCTCCTCAGTCTGTCAGCTGGGAGGACATCTCCTCCTCAGTCTGTCAGCTATCTGTTCTATGTGCATGAATGTATGAACCGGTGTTTCTACAACACTATCCCAGCCTTGACTATACATTTCCTGTGTGTGTGTGTGTGGGGTGGTGGGGAGCTTCTGCTCTAAGGCACTAAAGGGAGAGGTGTTTGTATTTATGTTGCATTCAAATCAAGACTTTCTTCAGAATCCCGGACTCCACCTTTTAAGCTGAGATGCAGGGGTTGGTCAGCATGTTATGTCAAGAGCGATAGTGGGGGGAGCCAGGCTACCGCCCACCAGTAGAGCGATAGTGGGCGGAGCCAGGCTACCCTCTGATAGTGGGCGGAGCCAGGCTAGTGACTCTCCAACCCTTCTCCAGGTACCAGCCCTCCTTCCACGGCGTTGACCTCTCCGCGCTGCGGGGGGCAGCGGTGGACGAGTATTTCCGTCAGCCTATAGTGGTGAATGGTGCACACACTCTCACATGCGCACACGTGTGCACAAACACTCTCATGCACATGCACGCACACACACATGCACATGCACGCACACACACATGCACACAAACTGTGCAGTCACACGTCAGGAAAGCAATATTGGATTATACTGTGTGTGGATGGAGCTATAGGTGCAGTAGATTAAACTTGTAGGCGCACACACTAGGGTGCATACCTTACTGTGTGTGTGTGTCCGTGTGTGCCTGCGCTAACGTAGATCAGGCCTGATCTTTACGTTGCTGCTGGAGAACATCCCAGTACAGATACAAGACAGTAGCTGCAACAATTCAACAACACACACGCATTGATGCAAATACAAGGACATGTCTAAATCTGTATATATGAATATTAGGGGTATAACGGTACACTAAAGTCACAGTTCAGTACATTTTCGGGACATTGGCGTTTTTACACAACTACTTTATAAGCTTATAGTCTATATAACCTCACATTTTATTTTTATCACAGAACGTGCCCAATGTAAAAACACAGTATATTTTAGGAGCAGAAATATACTGGGCTACACATTGTATTAGACCAGCCAAAAACGCAGACAAACCATACTTTTCTGATCCAACACTTAACTTTTTCACCACACCGCTGTTTTGAAAGCATGACAGGCGGGTTAAATACAGTTTGAAGGCTCCGTGTGAAACTGGCGCATCTGAATATTGGTTCCGCATTATGCTAGCTTGTTCAACACGCATGCACCGAACTGCAACATCTGTACCTAAACTTATCGTTCCACCCCTTATGTGTGTGTGAGGATCCTTCTTGTGCGCTGAACGCATTCCTTCCTGTTTTAGGACACCTTTGATATTCGTATTTTGATGGCAAAGTCTGTGAAATACACGGTCAACTTCCTGGAAGCCAAAGAAGAGGACCTCTACAGGTATGTGTGTGTGTGTGGTCACTGAATAGCATGCATCATCCCAAATATTACCTTGCATAAAGAGAATGTTGGAAGAGAAACCAGATAGAATGGAACGTCAACCTTCACAGCAAAATGCTGTTAGTGACACGCCCACTTAAGAGGCTTTGAAATGCATTGCAGTGCCTCCTCTTGTTTCAAGATCTTTGGCATAACGTCTAATGACGTCTCCTCCGCAGGATAGAGATCCCCTTCAAGTTCCACATGATGCATTCAGGCCTGGTCCATGGCCTGGCCTTCTGGTTTGACGTGGCGTTCATAGGATCAGCGTAAGTACGCTGCTTATACCCCCCCACACACACACACACCCGAATGCTATTTTATATACCCCTCCCCTCAGAAGTTAGTTTACACCCCCCACAGTCCTCATAGGGGCAGTATAGGGGCAGTCCTCATAATTCCTCATGGGGCAGTAATCATAATTCCTCATAGGGGCAGTCCTCATAAGTCCTCATAGGGGCAGTCCTCATAAGTCCTCATAAGTCCTCATAGGGACAGTCAATGCGCAAATATTTGTTTGTTAAACATTAAACAGTTTTTATAATGTAATGAAGGAATGATAAATCAGTTTATTTAGGTCTTCATGTTGCTATGCCTACATGCCATAGCTCTTACTGCTTGTGTCTACATAGGCCTACTGTAGCTTAGCAGTCGTTCTCATGTCTACATAAGCTTACTAAGTTTTGTAAAACGTTTTGTTAAATGCACAAGACCTGTACCTACAGTATATTTACCTGGTTTAGTTTAATCCATTTAATCCATGCTAGAGTATGTGCGGTGTTCAAGCAATGTTAATATTCGCTTGTTTTGGAATGGGTGTCAGTGGGAATATAGGCTTTCTGCCCCCAGACGTAGTACCGGCGTTGGCCACCATACCCAGAAGATAAGCAAGCCTTCCGCTCGATCAAGGGGGCTTGGTGTTAGGGCTGCTCGATCATGGGAAAAACAATCATTAATATTTTGGTCAATATTGATATCACAATTATTTAAGAGGATTACTCACTGACTTTTGAAAGATGTTGAATTTATAGTGCGGAAACCATCGCACCCGGCGGAAACCCACACAGACACGGGAGAACATGCAAACTCCACACAAAGAGGCTGGGACGACCGGGGTTCGAACCTGGGACCTTCCCGGTACATTCCCTCTGTGGCGACCTCTAACCTTGATGTGGTGGTGTTTTTTTGTATGCAGCATGACAGTGTGGTTGTCCACGGCGCCCACAGAGCCCCTCACCCACTGGTACCAGGTTCGGTGCTTGCTGCAGTCTCCCCTGTTCACAAAGGCCGGAGACACGCTGTCTGGCACCGCCGTCCTGGTGGCCAACAAGAGGTATGACACCGTGTGTGTGTGTGTGGTTATAGTAATGAGTTCCTATAGTAACATGCTCCAGTGCTGTCCACTCGAGAGTCTTGTCCAGTCACATTGTTGCAAACTCTTATTCCAATTACACTTACTATAGTATTTGCTAAATGTTGTGTGTTTATAGGCTACTACACTATTGCCTTGATTATTACATTTTGTATGTGTAGATAGTTGAATGAGTGCAATTGAGTGTCCTGAAAAGTGTACGGCGTCATGAAATGTGTATGTGAAAAGTGTACGGCATCATGTATGTGAAGCGTGTATGTGAAAAGGCATAGAATACGTTTATGTTCAGGACAACCAGTAGGTTATTAGTTATTGCAGTAATTCTTTTTAAATTGAGCTTGAATAAAAAGGCCTTTCCAAAGTTAACGCAGCGGAACCATGTTTGTGTTGCCCGGCCGACAGACAGAGCTACGACATCAGCATCATCGCACAGGTGGACCAGACGGGCTCAAAGTCCAGTAACCTGCTGGACTTGAAGAACCCCTTTTTCAGGTGAGCTTTTTTTATTTTGGCTCATTATACTGACAGAGTGAACCCATCAGCATCCAAATTAACTCTACGGTATGAAACCTCTGGGGGGACGTCTGAATGGGGGATGAATGTGGGCGGGGCGGTGAACAGTTTGATGCTTACCAGTACCAATCCAAAACGGTGGCTCAAGCAGGAAGCTGCTCAATGTCAACACACAAGCTCTATATGGCGTGGTCTTTAAAGGGTGCGTCAAGCAGATTAAACTGTATTTATCATAAATCTATAGCGATCGCTTCCTTCTGTCCGTCCACTGAAGGGAATGTTTGAAGGTGTTTATTTGAATACATTGCATATGAAACAGACAGAATAGAACATTTACAAACTATAATCTCAATTTTTAAGATACTAAGACACATAATCATAGACCCAACATTAGGCATGTTGCGATAATTACTATATCGCCGTATCGTGCGATATATGGAAATACCTGAATTTTTGCGATAATATTGTACTTACTTGCGTGTTGCTGACATACGACATAAGTTAAAGTGCTGCGCTGCTCCTGTGCTCGTCTCTCTCTCGCTCGCACAGAGCAGACAGCGACAGCTGATATGTTACTCAAGGCAAATGGGTATTGTTAAGGTAAAGGTGTTTTTCTCAATAACTGCATAATTCCAGCCAACTACATTTAGAAGATTAAATGCAAAAATACAATATAATTTTAATTTGTTTCAAGGTTTGCAGCCTACCTACTTTGCCAAGCAATGAAACTGGTGTAACCAATCACATGAATGATTCATGTCACATGACAATAGCGGAACAGTGTGTGTGTTTAGAATTGGTGAAAATATTTCCGTTTGTTCGCAGCAAGTTTGCAGTTTCAGGAGGTAGTTCTCAGCGAACACACATTGACGCTGGACAAAGGGCGACAGTTTCAATCTAATATGTTTGGAATATTTACACACAAAGTTCATCAAGTCCTGTGCATGTGCGCCGTAGTACAACATTAAAACAAAATTAGTTTTTGTTTGTTTTCCTGTACTGTTACACTTGTAGGCATGTTCTGTTCAATATTTAGCATTTACATTAACAATATTGTGCTCGCTAATACTCCGGCCTGTGCTCATTGCTCCAATAATCATCCATAATGGCAATATTGACATTGTTAGATTATATGTACATCAGCCCCATGAGAATATTGTGACCATGTGAGCACCTTTTATAAAAAAACAAAATATAGTTCTGTTGGAGGAGAGCAAGGCAGCAAGATGGCTCCACCCCTTATAAACACACGCGTTACAACGGTTACGTGGACACGCGTGCGCGTTTCTACGGCAGAGACATGGCCGTGGTTGCCATGGTACCCGTGACTGACGGTGCCCCCCCCCCCCCTCCCCCATTCCTCGCTGTCCCCCCCCCCCTCCCTGCAGGTACACGGGCAGCTCCCCCACGCCGCCCCCCGGCTCCCACTACAGCTCTCCCTCTGAGACCATGTGGAGCAGCGGGGCGGCCTACAGTATGGGCCAGGGCATGTCAGGTAACCACACACACACACACATGGGCCAGGGCATGTCAGGTAACCACACACACACACACACACACACACGCGGACTGTGGTGGCAGTAGATGCACCACGCTGTGTGTATATTGAGACTAGGGCTGCACAATTAATCACATTTAAGTAGAAACCGTGAGATGCCCTTGTGCGAAAATGTAACCCTAAAACCACGTGACTATTTCTAAATAATGCTGACGCACTGCGTGCTTGACAACCTGACAACCTTTGAAAACAACATTGAAGATGGATGATAATTTTGAAAATGGAAGCAATATGTTATGCTGTTATTTCGGGATCAGCAACGTTGACCACACAGGTACTGTGTACAACATAGCGAACCAGAATCTGAAAGGGGTGAGGTTTCTAATCTAATTACTGTATGGTCCAAGTGATTGAGACAGGCGTCTGTTCTCTGGTAAAACTAAACACACAACACTTAATTTGGAAACTGAATATTTTATAAAATCACTAAATGCAACAATCTTGAGATTAACTAGTTTTTTGATTGATTGGCAGAAAGGCCTTATTTTGTATTGCATAAATATAGCTATCATTTCAAGACTATTTAATTGAATTGCTAAATAGCCTACATATTTCAAAATTCTCATTTAAGTGTTTCTATAAACTTCTACCACTAGATGTCACACTAAGCGCTCCTGCGTCAATTAATTCTCCACTATATTATTATATTGTATCTTTATATAAAACATAGATGTTTGCAGCTATATTTAAAATATGGTTCAGATCACTTAAGCTTTGATAACAAAGGAAATGGAACTGTTTACTATATATCTAACAATATGTAGACATACCTTGTCACAGGTACAGTGAGATATCATTTTGGGCAAACCTGTAAATGCCAGTTAGTTTAAATATATGAACCCTATAAAAGATAATCCTATAAAAACAATATACAAGTATAGTTGGGGCTGGACAATAATTCAATATCAATATATACCGTAATATAATTATTTTCCATAACTGTGATGTGATTTGTCATTGACAGGCGCAACAGTCAGCTCGCAGCGCTCTACAGTGCAAACATTTCACTCGCAAATGCGATGAAATATTGGTGTGCAAACATGAAAACACAGTGACTTCTAGCCACTATGTTCGCAGCTCAAGTATGCTCAGTTGCATTTTGTTATGAAATCCCCGTGCACAATGACATTACAATCGTGCAGCGCACACTGGGTACCTGTTCCCAACGTGGTTCCATTTCCAACAGGGTGAGTGCGTAATTGTGTTTATTGTTACCATAACTACACTCCATCCATGCGCGTTGAAAACTGTGTTCAGCTGTTCAAACCGAGTCTCGGAGCTGAAAACAAACACACTCCCATATTAGCTACCTCGTCATCACAGCTAGCTAAAGCTAACAGGCAAGACACTAGCAAAACTGGTAAAAAAATGCTCGTATGGTTAGAGGTGGATGTCGGACTACGATCACGCCGCCAGCCAATGTTTAAATTGTGCTGCGCGTTTGTGCAATTGCGGTAAAACCCTGTGTTTACCGTACACTCACGTGAAGATACATTGTATGCCGTCATAATATTATCTCTTTAGTACAGTAACGGTATACATTGTTTCATCTGGCAAATAATCTAAATAGGAAGTTATAAGAATATATCTGTATAGTTTAACCTTTCAAGATGTATTCCATTCAAAATGGAAAATTGCTCAAGTTTCTATATTCAAGCCTAGTTATGCTGGTTGTCCTTCAGCACTGAGCGTGTTCAGCAGGGTGAGCACTGGGGTAGAAAACTGTTCCTCGTCCCGGTGGTGCGGGCCAATTGCCAAGCTACTCTCAATATTCCTTCTGATCTGATGGTGCAGCCCTAGTGTATACACATGTTGCATGGTTACAGTGCTGCTCCTCAGCCTCATGGAGGTGTAACCTCTATGAAACAGCGATGGTGCCCGCTTGTGGCTGAACATTTGGTTTGTCATGTCTCCAACCCCCACCCCCCCACCCACCTACAGGGATGCCTGCGGCCTATGACCTTAGCACGGTAATTGGCGGTGGCTCGGCGGTGTCCCACAACAACCTCATCCCTCTTGGTAAGGTTGGAGTCGCCGTCGTCATAGCGTTGGGTCATCATTCTAGGGGTCTTGTTCATTCCATCTTCTTGACTAGTAAAGACAATTAGTCGATTGGTAAACAAACACATGTCCAATTCATCAATTCATACTTGTGTGTCAAAGCTACGTCGTGACCAGGCTACGGCGAAGGCTGACGTGCACCTCTCGAAAAATGTAACTACCCGTCGATTCGAAGCAGCAGTTTTATATTCTTTATATATTAGTGCTTTGGAATTAGGAATGTTTATAACGCCATGTAACCTACATGCAGACTGTTGTTAACAAAGCTTAGAGTAATTAAAAGTAAAAATACAAAATAAAACTTAGGCTCATAATGCTAGAAAACTGTATTACTTGATTGTTGCACCTATTGCAAATTCATCTGATTATACATGATTGGAAAGGCACACACCTGTCTACATAAGGTACCACAGCATCTCAGAGCACAGACCATACTTGAATAAGGCAGTAATATAACGTGTGGGGGAAAAGTGAAGCGCTGTGAATACTTTCCGGTTGCACTGTTTAATATGCTCAAACGACGCCGACGCCGTAGGCTAGACGAGAATAAAAAAGGGTGGTGGTCCTTGCCCAAAGGTTGTTGGTTTGATCCCTGAATTGTCCAGCCTTGCCTGTAAGCATTCTTTAGATGTGATTTGTGCTCATGTGATTCTGTCTGCTTGCACCTCGTGCATTCTCTCTCTCCATCTTTCTCTTGCTCTCTCTCTCTCTGTTCTATTGTTTCTCTCGCTCTCTTTTTCTCTCTCTACCCCTCTTGCCCCCAAACAGTGAACTCTGGCATTGTGAACCACACCCACTCCAGGATGGGCTCCATCATGAGCACCGGAATTGTCCAAGGTAGGTCATGTGACCCCAACATGTGACCTCCCGGGGTGCTCTGTTAAAGGTGGAGTCAGCAGTCGTTGATATTTGAACTGAAAAACAATAGCCCCGCACCTTCACTGCCATTGGGTGTTGCATCAGAAGCTCCGCCTCCACACATTGAACACTCATTGCCAAGTGTCGTGTGGTGCGGTCTGCCCCACTTTGTTTGTGTTCCCGTTTACAGAGCCATAATGCCTCCTGTTGTGTGTTATGAATATATTTTGATGCGTTTTCCCATAACCTGTGTTTTTACTACTAGAACAGCTGAACTTTATTTGTGATTAAGAGTAACTTTAAATAATGGCAGGTATGCTATGACTTCTATTTAACATGAGTTTGAATGTGATTGGTTAATTCTGAACACAGCCACATCCCCAGTTATAAGAGGGTGTGCACACTTA
>JAODUH010060005.1:2500-17748 GCA_027564835.1 Typhlichthys subterraneus | reverse complement strand
CTCTCTCTCTCTCTCTCTCTCTCTCTCTCTCTCTCTCTCTCTCTCTCTCTCTCTCTCTCTCTCTCTCTCTCTTTTACTCATTTCCCTTCCCCCATGTCCTACTTGTACTTGCCCTTCTCTGCTTATCCACCCCCCCCCCCCTCCCACAGCCCCAGTGTTCCCGCCCTGTGCGTGCGCCTCACATGCACGCCCTTCCCAGCCCTCCTTGGTACACACACACACATACACACACGCACACGCACACGCACACAGCCCCTCCCCCTCCCTCCAGCTGAGTGACAGTACTGATTTATCCCAGGCTTGGCAGACAGCCACCTCATCTCAAACAATTGCTGCGGGGCCGGTCTCTGGAGCCAAGTTTGGATGGCAATAAACAAAGTTGAAGATTGGCTCCTCCGCACTGCTCTCTCTCCTCTCATATCCCCAAATTCATCTCCTCTTCCATCCCCCTCTCCTCTGCTTAGTTGACCCCCTACGTGCACCGCAGAGGTGAAGAGAGCAACAGCAAAATTGCAAGTACGAGACAAATCCGTGCGATTAGCATGGAAAGCTCTAAAGGCTTGTCCCCGGTGAGGATTTGTTATAGGCATTCATTGAACAGTGTTTATCTTAATAGATAATACACGTAAACATAATCAAAACCTTTGCAAGGCTTTTACATTGCACCATGTATGATTCAACACAGCTGTTTGGGAGGTTACACATGCTTAGACTGAATTAGATATCTACGGAGCAACACCTGAGCATTTCTGACAAGAAGGTAATGTCCCTGAATGGCCTAAATTACAGAGAAGCAATACTGAACTTTTATATATCTGTATATCTGTATAGCTATATATAGGCCACATGCTAACATTCAAGGTGAAACAATTCCTAGTTTTGAAACAATTCCTTGTTTTCTATACAGTAAACAATAATTAGTGTTAAGCAGTGTTGGGCAGTAACTAGTTACTAGTAACTACTAGTATTTACTATTAACTAGTTACTTTAATATTACTTTTTCCAAAATTACTAATCCAAGTAATGCTGCATTACTGCATTACAAAAACAAGATTTTTGGTCCTAGCAAATGTAGGGTAGGCTAATTTAACCAACCTGTCCAATCATCTGGTTTGAGAGGCTGCGATGTTTTTAAGGTGGTGTTAAGGTTAGTGTTTCATATTTTCATTGTGGAATGAAATAAAAAAATATTTTCATACCATAAATGAATGCATGCTACCAATAGGCTACAGTACCATGCCACCCAACAAGTCAATAGAAGGTAATATAATCCTGTGTTTACTTATAGTAATGAAGTCATATATTAGAGGGTATACAGTTGAAAAGTTGCATCCAGCATATTGATTTAAGTCTCTCTCTCTCTCTCTCTCTCTCTCTCTCTCTCTCTCTCTCTCGCTTCACCCCTGGATCACTTCTTCAAAAGTGTTGAGAATAGTCCCAGCAGTGACCAGACAACCAGACCACTAGACCCTAGAAGCAGACCCCTCATGAATCCTCCCTGGCCTGACTGGCTGGTTTATTTACCAGCTGTACCCTGAACAAACACCTGAAAATGACATCTGGAATTGGAAACCACTGGAGACAGGACACACTCCAGCGTCTCCATACAAGCTGCTCATCATTAACCTCAGGTCACTCCCATTCCATCATGGCAGGACATGAAAACCCTCTGTAAGATAAACAAAACAACAAATACACCTTGTTAATAACACTGGGGAGTTGGGACAGATTATATTTTGTATTGGGATTATTATATTATCCGTAATGAAAGCTGACAAAAACAGAAAATGATGTTCCTGTTTTCAGGAAAACAATTAGGATTTTATAGCTGGTGTTTTAGGGCATCCAGTAAAACGTGTAATTCTGGCAGCAAATCCTAGCAGAACTGCACCAGGGGAGCACAGCAAAGCAAAACACGATGAGCAACTCAAATGGACATATTTGCTCATAAATAATTCTCTTCTGAAAGTCGGATGAAATGTCAAATGGAGACATAGGCGGGGCTGCAAAACAAACAGGCAGTGCATAAAGATGATAAGATACACACAACATTTGTCTCTGACACTCTAGTCTGACAGCTGAATTCATTCAGTATAGATTGCAGCAGTGAAATGTTAGAAGGGTTTACCAAATACACTCTAATGCTGTTGTATAATACAGTAGTTCACTACAGTAGTATCCCTTAAGGGTTTGGCCTTAATACCGTGTTGTTTAAGAAGTTCTGTGTAAAGTGACAAATCCCATAATACTACGGTACATATATACAATGTGCCTTAGGTGAACCTGTGAGTCTATTCCTATTTAAATGACTATATAGCTCTTAGACAATGAACTCCACATGCACTTTAGGGTCCAGGCAGGGAGGAAACCAACTTTGGAAGATCAGTGCAAATACTGTACGTAGGTGTTGGCAGTAGAAAATGTATCGACCTGTTCCTTTTGTCTGTGCGTCTGAACCACAAAGTCACATGTCTTCAATGTTTTGTGACAGTCACAAGATCTTAAACCGCTGCAAGAGTTGTAAGGTTCATATCAGACGCAGGCAGCGGCAGCAGGAAAGGCCCTGAGGTTTTTCATTTGTGACTACTGCTGGGTGCCGTGCGGCGGTGAGCTGAGGTCTGCCTACCAAACATCTGTGACGCCGTGGAGAGAGACTAGCGGTGAGCCCTGCGGTTGCCAGCAGACGGAGCGAGGCCACCGAGACTCACCACACCGGGCAAGAGCAGGCAGGAGCCCTCAAATGTAGCTCAAGCACTCTGCAAGCCACCGGCATACTGTGTTATTACATCTTATTGAGCATTATTACATGGCTGATCATTGGGTCTGACATGCACACAGGGCAAAACTGCTAGCCTGTCAGAATTGTGCTGCAGGGATGTTTGAAAACCACAATGTCTTTAGAGCCATTGTATCTGGTGTGTTTATTAATTAAAAGACAGGCTGTTTTCGCTGATCGAGTCTGGCCTCTGGTGTTCTTTCTAAGGTTTCCCAAGCTGCAAGTGCTAATCTGCTGCAAAGTTGATAACAAAGGCGTAAATCATAGCCCTCACACAAGCAACAACAACAGACACTATTGTTTTTGGCCGTTGTTGACTCATGATAATTCTCTATGACAAGATGAGAGTGTGTGATAAACTCATACACATACAAACAAATGTCCTCTCCTTCCATTAATAGCATGCAACAGAATGGGTTTACATCTTGGAAACAAGCAGATTAACAACACTAAATTGTGTAAATCCAGTCTTAGGCGTGATACACAGGGCTAGATGGGTAGGGGGACTCTAAGGTGCAGTTCCGCACTGCTGCGTTACAACGTGCCCTAAGCTGCTTAGCCACGGTGGGATGTGACGCGGTATAAATGGCGTCTGCTAGTGAAAGTGGTTGTTGTGGATAAGTTTGCACACTGGTCATGGCAGGGCACAGAGAGACTCTAGGGGAGACCTTAATGAAATGCAATGCTGTTACCATGGAGATACAGAGGTCTGCCAGTGGGTCATACAATGAACGACGTGGGCAAGATAATTAGCAAAGTCTCACCGGGAGAATATCTCCACCATATTATTCATTACTCTTTGAAAAAAAAAAGATATACGGTCTGTAGCCATGGCAATGCCGTAGTTCATTGTGGCGAGAGAGAGAGAGCGAGAGAGAGAGAAATGGGACTGTGGTCACTTAGCTATTTATCAAAGATAACAAACAACTTGTGATACGCTGATTTAATATTATAGCCAATGAAAAACATGCTCACATGTTTTCCTCATGTCAGTCAATGTGAAGGTGAGTGTCACATATGGTTAACTGTTCTGAGCAGTTTATTTCTGGAAACAGAGGAGGAGAACTGAGGTCGTAAAGCTCAGCTTCTGGCTTTGCACTGTCTTGCTCGCTCGCTCCCCGTCTCTCTCTCTCTCTCTCTCTCTCTCTCTCTGATTCTCTCTCTCTGACCGCTACCTCTGCAAGCCTGTGAACTCAGGCTGAACCGCTCCATACTGCCGAGGGTATATGATCTATGTGTCATGGTCAGTCACCTCAAACCAGCCCTTGTTGGCAGAGTGGCGGTTATAGCAACGCTAGAAAAACGATCCAGATATGATGTTGAACTCTTCAACTGATCACAAACATACAGCTAACTCTCACTCTGCCATTCTCCACTTTTCTCTCTTTAGCCCGCCTTCCCCTTTACACACACACACACACACGCACGCGCACACACACACACACACACACACACACACACACACACACACACACACACACGCACACACACAGCACCTCTTCCGCATCTCTTTGGCAGTTAAACTTGGCACTGTCAGACTTCAGGCACTGCAATCCTTTAATGCCTATGTTGTTCCTGCGATGTTCAGTTGTGGACAAAAGCTACTTAAAGGTTGTTTTCGTAGACCTAAACAGTGAAAGTCTGGACATTGTCTCGCTCTCCTCAGGCTAGTGGCCACTCCAGTCCTTCCCCTGGGGAATACAAGTCTTACTGGGGGAAGGGAAGTTGCCAGTGTTTTGCTCTCACGCACCCTGTAGATTGTAACATTAGAACTCACAATTGGGGATCGAGGGAGAAATCCCCTCCTTGCATAGCGCTCCACCACAGGTCATCTGCTTGGCACTGACCTCCCCTGAGTCCCCCATTGCAACTCGATGGCTCCGCATCTCTGTGGAGTTGTTTACATAATGGAGATGTGTGCACAGAATGTGGTTCTTGCATATTTTACGTGACATTTAATTGAGTGAGATGTTGGAGAGACTCTATGTAAACAATGCGGGACGACTTTGAACTGTGACTGCTCAGACAAGGTATGTTTCAGAACTAGTGAAATGTGTTAAAATAATTTCTATGCACAGCTATTAAATATGCAGTTGATATACAGTGCTGTCGTGGTATCTTGTTCACCATCTCGCAAAATAAAATCCCCATTTAGTCACTGCAGATAGTGTCTATTATGTGCTAGAATGCCTGCCATTACATTTGAACAGATTATCTCCACCTCCAATCTCTCCTCACCATTTCTCCCACAGCAAAGTGTTCAAATCTCTTATTTGAGTTGGCAGCCAAAGCCAAGCTAGTGTTTGCAGCACATGGCCCTCGTGCATAGTTGTTCACCATTGGCTGCATTCATTCAATGTCACGCTGAAGCGTTTGAATAATGAAAGCTGTACCAGCTGGGCCTCTGAGGCCAAGGAACAAGCCACCCTGTCTCTCCTTCTCACTCTCTCTTCCTTGTCTGTTTTGTCCTCTCAACAGCTCCTCTCACGTGGTTATCACACCCGTAAACCTCAAGCTTTTCAGGCACACCCATGAGGTTTGAGTTCTCTACAATGGCCGGGTACAATTTCTCAGGGTATAGGTCCACGTCATGCTGGTGTGATTGCCTGGGGACAAAGACATTTGTGTGCAAATTAATGTGATCAGCGCAGACCCTATCAAATATCGTGTCATTGGTATGGCTTTGTGACTTGCATTCACATGACATGCAAGGGATATGTGTGTTAGAAATGTGTTTCATGAGTTCGAGGATTTTGATAGATGATCAATACACTGTCTAATCTGATTTGTCTACATTAGACATGTGAAATTGACTTATGTGTAATAGCCTACAGTACCTAAGCCTGCTGAGATGGACTTTACTATTTAGCAAACAGATTGATGCCCTAAGGCTATAAGCAACCAAGGGCTATCAATAAAGGATTAGTGATTTGACCTTTGCAGCCTCACAAATAAATCAAGCTTGGAAATCCCCTTTGTGGCACATATATTTATTCCCCCTCAATCGACATCTACACAACCCCCAGGCAACATTGGTACAACCCCTTCCCCCATGCCCACTGCACCCATACATTATAATGCTAGCAACACTTGTCAATTGCTTGATTCTGAAAGGACACAGAGCACAAATATCGCTCAGAACTCCACAACCTACAGAAGCCTACATAAATTGTGCTCATAGTGAAACACCCTATAGACTCTATAGGCTACTCCTATACATTGGACATTCTAAGCTAGCTAGCGGTGTAAACAAAGTCCTTTGACAATGAACAAGCGAGTGAGTCCCAATGACGTAAATGGGTTGCTAATGAGCAAGGTGGTCAATGAACTACAGCAAACAGGAGCCAGAGGTGCATTCCTGAGCAATGATGTCATTGGTTGAACTTTAAAGATGTCAGATCTCCACAAGCACAGTGCTCTACACAGTATGCCTATGCTTGGTCATCAGTGGCACCGATGACATGATTGCAATCAGTTCCCTATAACCTTTTTGTGATCTCAGCAACAAGAGCTGGTGCTTTTATAGTTATTATTACCAACTTCAGAAAGGACCTTTAACTCCAAGACCTCACTTCCTCACCCCTGCACATATTCTGGAATTATTGCATCCATCATTGGCATTTACTGTAAATGAGTTTAGTACTGGTATAAAGGCGTAGTCTCTCTCTCTCTCTCTCTCTCTCTCTCTCTCTCTCTCTCTCTCTCTCTCTCTCTCTCTCATTGTTGTCTCCTGGCATGACTAACCCTGATCTGTAAACTTAACAAGCTGATGTCTTCCTGGACAGCTATTACTGTTGGAGGAAGCCCATGGTCTGAGGTAATCAGGCCACTGGTATAATCAGCCTGTGTAAAACTGGATGTTTATGTCCCAACCCAGAGGGAAGTCGTTAATGCATCTTAATTAAAGGTAATAAAGCTCCCTCTGCCTTATGGGATGGAGTGACCCTGACTTGATCTCCGACGCACCATTAGCATCTATTAAGAGACTCATTCTATAGACATGTTTTTGAAGTGTCATGTTTCACCATCAGCTGGTAGTGAGGAAACACTACCACTATGTTTTGTTGGTCAGCTGGTTTAAATAAGGTGTGTTTATCTTAGCCAATATGAACAAGACATTAATGTGTAAAACAACATTTGTGCAAGTGTCTCATTTTGCTTCACGTATCGCGCTACCCAAATATCTTGAGGAAAACGAGGTACACCCTCTGTAATACATGTCTCCTACAATTGGTCAATTATGTCACATCTGTATTTTAGTATTATATATATTTGGGTCCCTTGCTCTCCATGTTTCTGCTGAAATTAGGGATGGCACAATCCAGTTTTTTCAGTCTCGATACCGATACAGATACCGGCACTTTTGGTATTGGACGATACCGAGTGCCGATCTGATTCCAGTGTTAAAATAAGTTTTACGTTACGTTGCAAAGCAAATGACAGCCAATCTCTATTTCAGGACTTAGATGCATTTTAGAAACCTGCTGCTGATAGTGTGGCCTGGATAGTTTAGACATGACTGATGCTTGACAGTAGACATACGCGTGTCTTTATCCTCCTTCATACATTCAATATTACATTTGAGATTTCTCTTTTGTTTAGAATGTGACCAGTGGTTCCACTGTATCCTTTGGGTTCACAACAAAGTGCAATGCATTTCAACGTGTGGGCCACGGAGGGATATTGTCTTGATTTGAGCTTTGAGTTAGCAAGCATCCTCGAGAATGACTGACCCTGCCTTTAAGTGTGTTTGTGCGGCCTGTGCTCTATGGAGCAGTGTGCAATACAACATATACTGCAGGAGTTCATGCAGAGGCTTGTGCATGTGTTTTCATAGGTGGGTTCATCTTTTGCTTTCCCAAACCACTAGATGAATACACCCCCAGCCCTCCCTCCCTCCCACACATGCACACATGCACACACACACACACACACACACACACACACACACACACACACAGTTTAACTCTCTGATGTGACACACTGTTTTGACATGTTTAAACAAGGGGTTTCTCTTTGGTGACAGACTATTAATACCAAAGATCCTCTCTGCACCTTTTAATTCTTATGAGCCGTTATCTAAATACTACTACTAATACTACTACAAATAATACTGACAATAATAGCCTGTAATGTAAAACACTGCACAACACAGTAATGTAACTGCTGCACCTACAACTACCGCATGGTGAAAACAGTCACCCCAGGCCAAGTCATGCAGTGACTGGCGGTTTAGAAACAACAACAGTGGACCGGAGCACACATTATGAAATGAGTAATGCCAAGCAGCTGCTTGGCCTGTCGGCTAAAAATACACACACATTTAATAAGGACAGGTGTGTTTAGAACAAAATTGTTTAAAAGTACCAATAACTACATGCATGTATGTATACATCTACTGTATGAGGACACAAATGTGTAACAGAGCTCATCTTTTAGTACAGGGGATGTAGAACAATGAAAACTGTATGTGTATAATTGCCACTGAAGAATAATCTCACTGATTAAAGTAAACACTGAATCATACTGTCATTTTTGTGCTTTTTCTTTTCTTCATGAAAGTATGTGGTTTTGTAGTGTGGTGTTTCACCCGCGCGTGTTGTTCATCTGCAAATACATTTTAAAATTAAACTCAAAACGGCCTGAGGCGTGGGGTGCAGAAGCTACAGCACACTCTAACCCCTTCCCCCCCCCTCCCTCCCTCTCTCTCTCTCTCTCTCTCTATTTCTGCCTCTGTGCTTCAGCTTTCTGCAGGGTCTTTGTGGAAAGAGTCCACAGTCCTAGTAACAGGATCTAGAGAGGTACAGCCTGAAACCCAGGCAGCAAAAACAATCATCTGCCTTCTACTGGGAGTCAGGAACAGGCTCTTGGCCAACAATAGCACGTCTCTCATCACCCAGAACAGAGGGAGCAGAGGGGAAGAAGAGGATGAGAGTTAGAGGGAGACAAATTCACATGAGAGTCAATAGACTGAGGTAGAGATATATAATATAAGGACAGAGAGAGAGAGAGAGAGAGAGAGAGAGAGAGAGAGAGAGAGAGAGAGAGAGAGAGTGGGCGAGTATCAGTTAATATGGTTAATCTCCTGTGTGTTGTGTAGGTGGGTTGGAGCTCTCTCTGCACTGAGACTGAAATACTGAGGGACTCATGTGTGACCACAGGCCTGACCTCATGACCTTTTGTTCTAACTGTGTACTTTAGGGTAAACACACACCAAGACACATCAATAAAATGTGCACACAAAGCACGCACACATATTACTGTATACACAGTAATAGAATGCGCAATCACACACAAACGCACACAGACACGCACAAATAAAAGCACATGTAAACGCACACACACACACACACACACACACACACACAGAGGCGAGCCCTTTCAAAAAAGGCACAAGTTTGCATCATAAATCGGACACCATGTTGCAACCCAGACAGCCCCTGGCTTGTCTGTCAATATCAATAACAGCACTATACTCATGATGACACATACCTGGTTACAGTAATAGCTGTGAAAACACAGCCAGGATTGTGGAAGGAAGATACTGGTAGAGTAGACCAGTTCTTGGAAAATGAGATATACAGTGCAGTTGTTTTGTGGACACACACACACGCGCACACACTCGTGTTCACAGAAGATTAATCAACAAACAAATACAGTGATATTGTTAACCTACTAAGCTCTTACTGCGTGTGTGTTCGTGTGGGGATGTGTGTGTGCATGTGTGTACATGTGTGTATGCATGTGCGTGCATGCATGTGTGTGTGTGTGTGGACATTTCTGGGAAGCTGGTCTAATAATTCTGTGTTTTTCTTGAAGCCGGCTAGTGAAGACACATCCTTACTGGAGACTCTGTTTGTCTATGTTATTATCTGTTATTTTTATGCCACACATCTGAATGTCTGTGGATACCACAATGTATGTCTGTCTGTCTGCTTATCTTTCTGTTTACCTCTCACACACCCATAACCCGCTCACTATCACTGCTGACATTTCCTGAACAAGTGTTCAACATGTTCAGAATGTTGTAGTAGGACACCCACTCACTGTAAGTGCTGCATTGCTGGAGTTCCATGCATACAGTAACACAACTTTGAGTCACTACACGGCACAGTGCAGAGAACAGAAATCCTGGCGTCCGGCCTTGGGAGAGAATTATCACATTGCGGTGCGGTCAGCCGCATGTGTGCAGGACGTTCAGCTGGTAGACAATAGGTCAGAAGGCAAGGAGAGAAAGATGTATTCCTATGTTTACTGTATGCACCTTGTGACTCTGAGTCTCTGAGTCTGAGGTGAATAGTCAACTCAGACACACAGCTGCCATCAATTCACCTTCAGTTTGATTCCAAAACCACATGTTCATGGTTCATGTTTGACTAGCATTTTTATGTGTGTTTCTATTATGAATTATTGAACATTGTTAATCACCCGTTCTATTTTTACTAACTGTCCCAGCTGGGTAAGTTTGTTTTTTTGTTGTTACTTTTTCCTAATAGTTTTTTATTTTTTATTTTGAGTCTCTCCTTGTCCAGCTGAGGGATTAGGATAAGGGAGCGTTGTTTAATTTCCCATTTTAAATGTGCGCTTTCTTAGATTAACTGTGATTAAGGGATATATAAACTTAATTTGACCTGACTTGGGGGAGGGCAGTGTGCATCACTCTACGCACACAGAATGAGCCATGTAGGCTACATGTTAGGTGTAGTCAAGCAGCCATTTCAGCACCCCACCAGGAGATATTCTTAAGAAAAGGAGGGAAAAACACACAAAATGGCTTTCAAAGCTGCAGATACTCAACTGGAAATGGATTCAAACTTTCCAATCAATCAGAATTGTACGTCTCTGAGGTTATCAATTTCTCTTATCGATGCCAGAATTATTTTCTGCACATTACAAAAACTCATGCATCATGATGCCAAACTGATTTGAATGTTCTTATGTATATTTGGTTCAAGCTTATTCTCTTTTGAAAAGGGATATTTTACTGTATTCTAATATTGCCATTGTAATTTATTTCAACATTCTCAAATTTCATTAGCCAGACACTGTTTCCAGACAGATATCAAACAGCTGCGTTGAAAATGAAACCCTGTGTGACGATAAATAATCGATAGTGGCATCAGTATCAATACAATCCCAATCCCAATAAACTCCCATCCCAGTCAAGGTCCTTACCAGAGCACTGTGGATCCAGCATGGCTCTAGAACAATATAGAGCTTTCCTGGAGCGCACCTGGGCTCTGTTCCTGACCGCGGTAGAGTTCAGAGTGTTCCAGTTACGTCCATGGCTGCTGAGAGGATGTGTCACTATGGCAGGGGCGCATCCTGTTGGATGCTTGGCTGTAGCTCACAGCACTCACGTGGAACACATAGTAGTTTGTTTTAACTCTGTCTGTCAGCACTGTGTAGTGTGCCAATATCCTTTCGACCAGCAGTTCCCAAACCTTTTTAATCCTTGACCCCGTTTTCTCTGTGCAAATAGCCGCATACGAACAAGATAACATATAAATGGTAAATGGTAAATGGACTGCATTTATATAGCGCTTTTATCCAAAGTGCTTTACAGTATTTTGACTCACATTCACCCAGTCACAAACACATTCATACACCGATTGCTGCCATTCAAGGTGTGACCAACCACCAGGAGCAGTTAAGCATTAGGCATCTTGCTCAAGGATGCTTACAGGTAGGCAAGCATCAGGGTTTGAAACCACAACCTGCTGGCTGGAAGCCCAACACCCAGACCACCAGACCATCCTGCCCCCCATATAGAGTAAACAACTGTAAACCTCACTGTAATATTCACATTTGCATTTTATTAAAAGTGTTAAACCTGAAATGATCTTGTCCCTTGACAGGTCCTGATCCCCTAATTTGGAAACCAGCATTGGTTGATGGATTGGCTGTGGTCAAGGGCACCTCTGGAATTGTATTGGCCACCCAGCATTTCTCTACCTGTACTGTATTTTAAATGGCTATATAAATCATTAGATAAACTACAGTCTAACAATTTGTTTGCTAATAACTATTCAAATAAAGCTGAATAATCAAACTGCTTTTAGAAGAAAGTGCCATCCTGACGCTATAATCGTAATACTACTGTATAATAACATATAATCTTCCCTCTGCAAGACAAAGTCTTCAAACAATTATGGTCCAAGTGTACATGTCTGGGTAATGTGTTTAAATAAGGAGGACATTAGCTCAAAGCTTCAGTGGATGTAAAAATAATCACTGTTTTTGTCACTACTTACACTGCTGGTGCACCACCTGGAGGGTTAAATATAAAAATAATATAATAATAATAATATAATATTTGTTTGCACTTGTTAAGCGCTGCAATGTCTGTATGAGAAAGAAAATGCAATTTGTTAGGTTGTTGTTTTGTTCTCCTTTGTCTCCCCTCTCTCTCTCTCGTTCTGTCTCTTTCTGTCTCTCCTTCCTTCCGAGAGAGGCTGCCCAGGCTGTGATGAGTGGCAGCCTCGACCCCACCTGACCCCCAGGCATGCTTCTGCTGATGTCAGCATCTTGCCGCAGAAGTTTTTAAACAAAGCCGCAGTCTTCGCCAAGAGGGGACTCAACTATTGTGCGCCTTAAAGAGACAGTGCACAATTAAACTGGTGGTTGGCTTTTTCATTGCTAATAGTTTGCAATTCTCTTAATTTA
This sequence comes from Typhlichthys subterraneus, assembly GCA_027564835.1. Classification (NCBI taxonomy): domain Eukaryota; kingdom Metazoa; phylum Chordata; class Actinopteri; order Percopsiformes; family Amblyopsidae; genus Typhlichthys; species Typhlichthys subterraneus. Next base: position 5,306 of record JAODUH010060005.1, on the reverse strand, counting down.
AGATATACATGTACAGATTTTGCTGTTCTTTAAGTCTGGTGGTTTGAGCATTAATAATTTAATCTTATTAACACAATTTGCTTTGGGTGAGAGGAGTGTTTTTGTATTTTTATATGATTTATTTTTATTTTTTTAATATAAGATCTTTGACACACACAAAATATAAAATAGACGATTCTTTAGACTGATGTATTCTGCTGTAGGGAATGGCTGAGGTAGTGTTGATACAAAGACAATCAACAAACACACAAAACAAAATAAATTATATATAGGCTACACACATGAATAAAAAAGAGCAGTAAATAGATTTTATAGGCAACGCCTTAGGATACACTGTATGCTATATGGTGGAAGCAACACTCAGCCAGCAGGTGCAGGGTGTTAGTGCAGTACTGTGGGTCGCCAGTAGGGAGAGTAACAAGCTGAAGGGACATGTTCAAAAGCTAAAAGAGCATCCTTTATCCAGTGGGTATGAGAGAACATGGGTTCATCCATCATGCCTGGCTAGCAATGTGTGAAAAGAACAAGGTCAGAGTGAGAGTTGGATGGTAGCATAAGTGATATGACTGAGAACTACTAAAACCATGCTCGAGTGGGGCAAGTGAAAATGTGAATGAGATTACAGTATAGCTGGTCTGTGACAAATCAAAATTAAGATCGGTGCCAGGATAGATACTGTAGATGCAAACTAGTTTGCTTTTAGCGAGGACTCTGAGAACTACTATGCATTATAACAGTCATAACAGACTCTAAACGTTTCCTCAACATCTTTTTGATGACTGCGCAAAGCAAAGAGTTTAGTGAAAAAAAAAGAAAAGGAAATCATTGTCCTTTTTTAAATGTATATGAGGTAGTGACTGAGAGCAGTGTTTCATACGAACAAATAACAGTTCTGAAATGTACTCCAAGCTTGCCCTAACAACACCCTGTTCTCACACTCTGGACTCCAAATGTATTAGATTTATTGGCCTTCTGTACGCTATACACGGCCAGGCTTTACACAAGCCATTATCACGATCACATTATTTTGTTTGATGACAAGGTTTAAAAAGTTGAGCATTGCGCAAATATGGTTCATTTCCAAAGCTGATAAAATGCATTATCTGTTTCAAACATGTGTGTAACCATCTACTGTAAACAACAAAGTTCTTATTGTTGCAATTGCGTGGTATTTGTGTGCTTTACTCAATGCTGGTGGTTACGATTGCGGTCATTCAATGGTTGGCAAAAAGAGAAGAGCTCTACAGAGTTGATGATTCACTTCACAGAATATACTGTAAGAATTCATCGGAATATTACATAATTTTGAAATAACGAGAATAGCATCAGATACTGCATGTAGATATTTCACGTATTACAGTAAAAGGAAGAATAGATAAAACAAAGATCAGCTTAGTTAGGCCTCTTCCAAATAATCTCATACGAATAGCAATGCACGTGTATGCCTCAGCCCTCCTAAACACACGCACACACGATTGGCCTCTGTGACTGGCCTCTATGACTGGCCCTGACGTCTCCAGTCCTGAGGAAAGACCACCATAAAGAGACTCTGATCTCTGTATTGCATTGCAAATAAAACACAGCAGAGACTCTCTGACTGTGGTTTAAATAAAAGCCATATCATAAACTTAAAACAGGATTTGTGAAACTTCCTCACAGGGGCTTCCGATAATAAAATAATATTTATTCCCATTGTAGTTGCATGACAATTGAACCCTATTTTCTCCAAATAAGGTCACACAGTCATGGGCTTTTCTCATGTATCTAAATGTATGAGCATCTGAATGTATACCCATCAGTGTCATTTAGATGTGAGTTATAAATGTGACCAAAAAAAGTAAATGAATCAATTAATTACTATTAGAGTAACTAGCGGTGCTGGAAAAACAGTCAGAGTGCCTTCTTTTTTTGAAAGGCCTTCATTAATCCCTCTGTGGGAAATATTCTGTTGACCTGAAGCAAGATATAACCTAATGTTAGACATCCCTGGAGTAGATTGGTGTCTCTGTCAATGATTGCTAGGTTTCTTGCATTTGTGGTGTAATGCTCTGCATTTACAATACAGTACATGTAATAATGAAACATTGGTAATGGGAAGAAAGAGTGTGTGTGGGTGATGTGAAATGAATGAAAGATATAGGTGGACCACACCTCACATGGTACTACTGTAACTGAGCATGCTGAAACCTCAATGAAGAGATAGGCAGCAAACACAGTTGCTCTCACAATTCTCTCACACATACTAGACACCACAAGTGACGGAACAACTTCTGCAAGTAAAAACATGGTTACAGGACATAAATAAAACACTCTGCATTGGGCGCATGGGAAAGTGCGCGTGTGCGCACGTTTTTGTATGTCTCCCTGTAGTTCTAATCCCCAGCTCCATGTTTTGGAAGTAGGAGGTGAGTCTCAGAGTTCTGAAAGGTATCTTAGAGGAATGCCTGCACTGTTGAAGTAGGTATTAGAATTATATTTTCAGATCAGAGGGGAATCTTGATATGATATCTCCCAATAAGAGATTCCCACAGTTTTAGGCTTAGGCTTTGTTGTTGTTGTTGTTCAGGGCACCACTGTCCAACACTGTCTCCTTCTCACTGCCTGCCTGCCTGTCTGTCCCTGTTCCTCTGCAGTGCCAGAGCATGGCTCTCAATAGAGATGAGTACCGTGATACAGTCCAATCTGGCCAGAGCCAAGCAGATTGTTTTCAAATGTAACGAGTTCCGTATTGAAGCGCAGCAGTAGGCCAAAAGCAACTTCACAATGCCATTTCTTCTGTTGTCAACAGAGAAAAGGAACGGTGAGG
>JAODUH010059994.1:0-17750 GCA_027564835.1 Typhlichthys subterraneus | reverse complement strand
CTGTGTTGGAGCAGGGAGACATCTAACACATGCAGGGCTGCGGCCCTCTAGGACCAGGATTGGGGAACCCTGATTTAGAGCATTAGCCATTTTGTTTGATTTAATTATATTTTGACATGGTAGTATTCATGATGACAAGATGCTGTAACTATTTTAATATATATTATTTGCATACGATTGCTGATGTATGACCTGTCCAACTATTGACAAATGTACTACATACAAGTCGCATTGTAGCAACATGGCTGCCCACGCTGTCAAATGAATGAATATCACAAGTTTTAATAATTTGTATTTGTAAAACACATAAAATTTTTATTTGATATTAAGGATACAAAAAGTACACTTGTTTTCTGTGTGACTGACTTGAATGGAAGACTGCATTGTATTATTTTATTTGATATGTACTGTACTTGTTTTAATGAGACCTGCCTAGGCATAGCATACTGAAGCAAGAATTCATATTCTAATTATATAAATTCCACATGTCAAGCTGTGCTCTTGCATAGCTTGACAAGTCATTGGGCTCCTTCTGTTGCAAAACAATGTGCGCCCGCTTATGGATGTCATCACTGTTTGTGAACAGTAAATGGGTCTACTAAAGGATCCCTTTGCTTAATTTCATCCAACATGTAAAATACTTGTGACTCAACAAGATGGAACAGAGGGCAAAATGTATTGTTATATTATACAAAAGTGTGGCGTAAGGTCACAAACAATTGTCCAAGCGCACAATTGTGTGCAGGCAGTTGATGTTGTGTGTAAGTGTTACGTGTAAGTGTAACTGTGGCGTGCGTGCGTGCGTGCGCTTTGGAGTTTGAGGGCTCTGCACAGCATCTTCACTCTTCTGGACTGAGACCTTTTCTTGTATCATTACAATCAAAGGAAATAATAGTAGTGCATTACAGGATTTGCTTGTGACTACTGAGAGAGAAAGAGAGAAATACACCGTATGTGCCAACATCTGTGTGGACAGGAAATAGTTAACAGTGTTTCCTGGCTAAGCAGAATAGTGCCAATGCACAGCACTACTACAACAGGCCTTGTGTAGTGCTGCAAGAGCGTGGAATGTTAACAGCAATCTAACTGGGTTAAGGTTAGCACTAAGATGACTGTCACAAGATAAGGTGTCTCTTTGCTTAAATTCAATGAGACCCTTTGGAGGAATAGTTTGTCCTCTTTGCTCCATCTACCCAAAGGCTTTCCTTTTTACTTTAATATAAGAACGGTCCATTCTCTAGACTGCTGACGGAATCAGTAGAGAATGGACAGAATCACTGCTGATGTCTTCATAGCATTGAAAATACAGTATGCAGAGGAAATGGATTCTAATCCGTTCTACTCCTTAGATTTTATGATGGGTTTTTGTTATGATGCAATTATTACAGCTTTACATTTAATTAACAGCTGATAAACCCAAATACTGTGCTGTATAATTGAGTTTGTTTTGATCATCTTTGCATTTGACAATTTCATGGTATGCTATGAGCGTACGTGTTGAGTTGTGTTAAAATTGCAAATAAGTAAATCAGTCTCATACAAAAAGTATGTAGACAGAATATATTTTACAGATTCAAACTATACAAAAGTCCATTTTCTACAGAGGTTGCGTTATGAAATAGTGGAAGAATTATGCAGAACGAGAACTATACAGCTGCTGGAATGCATTTGCGTTCACTTTTTCCCCTCCGCAAGATAAAAAGCATGTCTTTCTGAGATACAGTATCATTTTCAAAGTATTATGAACACAAACAAGCAGAAATAATGTTTAGGCATTACTGTTCATCAGTGGATCCGCTTGATAACTCTCAATATCTCTTGATAAATATTGTGTTTGACCTGTCAGCCTGCGATATCCTGTACAAGCAAACAGTGAGAGGAGAGCTGGGGATAAATATCAAGACCCAAAATTATCTCAGGTTCCTCTAGCTGAAAACCAAAAGTGTCACAATCCCAGGTTGTGGGAGTTACAAACATTTCCAGAATTGAGAAAATCATAAAGTGGAACAAGTGCTAAACTGTATCTCTAATACAATTAGAAAAAAAAAGATTTACGTCATTGCCTGTGAGACCATTACAGATACTGTAGGTCAAAATAGAAACCCAAGCAGGTGCTCACCTTCGTTGACCTGGTCTGCAGTAAAATGGAGAAGGAGATGTGGTGGGTCAATAATGCTATCTAAGCATAATGTGAACCCCTTGATGAAAGCTTACCATATGATGAGGCCTGTGATGACAGCAGCCCAGGTGAGGCAGCAGTTCTTAGGCCTTTTGCTCTCCTCTATGTCCCGGCGACGGCAGCACATACAGACCAGATATACTGCCATCGCCAGTATGCTTACGCCCAGACCCACTGCACCAACACATGCCAGCAGTATCAGGCACTAGGGAAACAAAGGATACAATTACAATACGCAACATGAACGAGCCAAGATGGTCAATTTTCTCTTGAGGTTATTGTCTACTAGCAGGCAGGCCATAATGAGAAAGAATCTTGTCTTTTGTTCATAATAGTCCCACGTGCAGTGGGACAGTTTCACAAAACCCTGAAAATGGTATGGGGGGTATAAACCAGCACTGATAGGTCAAAGGGTTGTGACTGTCGCTGTCAGACACTGTATTCCATTTTCACAGCTGAGAGAGAGAGAGAGAGAGAGAGAGAGAGAGAGAGAGACATTGTTATACATCACAAAATGCCTGCACATGCATTTGTGGATGGCCATACAGGGCAATATATCCCAAAACAGACTTCTACAAACTCATATGCACTATACTTTCAATAACCATGTCACAGGCACCCCTTATCATATGTTACAGTACATGAAGTGCTGGAAAGTCTCTTTAATTCTGTCACTATAGCTAGGAAGTGTTTGTGGGCGCTGTCTCATCTTTCTTGGGACAGGGGACATTATCGCACACTCCGGTTTCATTGTTAGTTTAGGGAAAACTACTAACATAAGGGGGAAATATGTCTGCATTTAGTAGACACTTGAATCCAAAGTGGAAGAGGAACTGTAAACTCATTCCTCCTCTGTTGAACACTTAGCTGCTTCCTCATATTTCCCCTCCACACTTTCTGTCTTGCGGCTTATTGTTTACAATTAATCTCATGAACTCATGGGCAACGTAGTCAGGGCGTGGCATGTTCATGTGGGTGCTGGAATAACCAAACCTTTAGAATAGCATTGCATTTGATTTCACTGCCATCTTTGAAAAAGTGATAAAGCCTACAACAAGTATGCACGAATCTTATTGTGGCAGAGTGCAACACCTGAATTGCTTCCCAGCCCTGAAATAGATGAGTAACTAGTTTGTGGCCATGGACCACATGTGCGCACAAGGCTACTTGTTGTCTTCATAACCATTTCCATAGCAACAGTCTCTTGACTGAGGCTAAATTAAACAATATCAAAACCATCACCTCCCACAGAGTATGGGAAAGAACTGCTATGTTACAAAATAATACAGTCATGTGATTCATTATCTATATTACAGAATGTGTTCTTATGCATAGCATACAAGATAGTCAGAATATAGCACCACATTTTGCAGAAACGCCAATTATGCATATTGTACTAAAGTGATTTAAACATTACATTTTAACTGAATCCCAAGCACAAAATATAAATAAATGCAGTAGATCACATTTGAGCATCAGTGTAAACAATACTGTATTAGACTGACAATCTATTTCAGTTCAAAAGGAATACAGTTTTATAGCAACAAAGTAGAGTAGTGTAATAAAAACAACAACCTCAGCTATCTGAGTACAATTAAATGTTTAGCTGTAAATACAAAAGGAAAGTCAAGCATAACACTCACTGTCTCTCTAATACGCCAAGCTATCATGTTGATGTGACCTTCTTGTAACAGCATTGTTACAGTACGATTTATTCATATATTTAGAAAAGCAGGCAGCAGGACTGCAGAATATAATTCATAATGCTCATTATTTTCAACCAGTCAGTTGATAGCAATTCATCCAAAACACCCCATATAACGTTTTGATTAAACACTATGTCAGCCTGGTGAGTTGGGCAATATGAATGACATACTGTATCATGTCAATATTTGTTTAGAGTCAACATAAAATATCCCCCCCACCCCCAAAAAAAAAAAAAAAAACATCCCAGGACTGCAAAACTGTATGACACATTTAAGATAGCCTACCATCACACATTAAATGTTTTTTAATGATGTAGGCTAACATGATTAACACCCCGCAGAAAGTTACAGAAAAACAACACTGCACACTGTCCCACTGCAAGAACATTAATCCAGTGGCAAACCATGACTGAGATAGATATAGATATATATATATATATACACACACACACACACACACACACACAATATTGCCAAAAGTTTTGGGATACCTGCCTTTACATGCACATGAAGGTTAATGACATCCCATTGTTAATCCGTAGGGATTAATATGGAGTTGGCCCACCCTTTGCAGCTATAACAGATTCAACTCTTCTGGGAAGGCTGTCCACAAGGTTTAGGAGTACGTTCATGGGAACATTTACCTTTTTTCTAGAAGCACATTTGTGAGGTCAGGCACAGATGTTGGACGAGAAGGCCCGGCTCGCAGTCCCCGCTTTAATTCATCCCAAAGGTGTTCTCTATCGAGTTGAGGTCAGGACTCTGTGCAGGCCAGTCAAGTTCCTCTACACCAAACTAGCTCATCCATGTCTTTATGGACCTTGCTTTGTGCTTATCTTCCCAGAATTAGCCTTATCTTATTATTATCGTCCCATATATTGGTGTATTTTGTTCTGTGTAACAGTCCTGGCCAAATACTGCAACGGCTACACCACTACAATTTTCAATGAAGTGCATATATTTATTATATTATCATTTCAGTTATGGAGAAGTTGAGTCAGCACTTTATCACAAATGGAGCATCCACCAGCTAGGCTATTGTATTGTATTAGTGGCTTTGTTCTTCAAAAGGTTTGAAATTGCTGTAAAAGATGTAGGGCGCACAAAAAGATGCTAAGCAGGGACCACAAATCGTCTTGTCAACAGGTCGTAGATGGCCCACAATAAAAAACACTCCTTGTGGCTTGAAATCGCTGCTCTGTATTCATGCTTCACAACTATTTCATCATGAACTGTGTAAACAGAGAATGAGGATTCAGCCTAGATAATATGTGTGATTTCATCCACTTTAATTCTGGTTAAATGGAATGGAATGTCTTAGAAATGTGGGCAATCCATGTGTGGAATGAAACGCAACATTTCTGCCATAAACTTTTTTTAACATGTGCTGCAATGTGCTCTCCTATTTATAGCCATCTTGCCAAATATGTCTTTTCAGTTTTTAGTTAGTTTGTCTAATAGGCCATGCTGTGACACATATGATCATACCGTTTTACACACCAAAGATAGACCGACGGGCCATGTCAGGTTAATACAGATCATGTGTAGACTGATCATGTGAGCCATGTTATATGGATCCCAGAAAAAAATAACAGCAATACGTTTCATTAGGAAAAGGAGTCAAATACAATACATGTAGGCCAATTCCCTATGTTAATTACCATAAATGAAATACCATATAGTCTAGGATATGTAATTTAAAAACATTCCCTTCCCGTTCCCTCTGTCGAAGCATTCCATTCTGGCTCAGGTAATTGACTAGCCTAACATTTGACAATGTAAACAGAGTACAGCTAACTAACCTGCTGATAAGTTGCATCGTCCGGTTTAAAGGTGTTGTCAATCGACTGGAAAGTCAAGTTGAGGTGAGGGAAATTGTGCAGCCAGTAGGTCCACCATGGAGCAATGTAGTCTAGCCTTGCAGTGGCCATTCCTGCTCGAAAAGTCAGTATACACCATAGAACTATATCGACAGGACCACTGACGACTTAGACTACACGTTCCTTTTAGATTTCATTAATCCCGAATTAAACCGCAAAAATCGCGTGTTTGATAGTGATTGATTTTGAATGTTAGTTACTACTAGGCCTACGTGCATGCATTAAGCATAATAGAAAAGAAAAATATTAATCTCGTTAATTTCGGAAATCTAGTTCAATAAAATGATCTGTGCACAAATTGTTTCAACCTGCCCTAGTCTATCGTAGGACACTACACACAAACATCGCACAGTTGAGGCTTGACTCTCAGAGACAGGAGGTCGAATGACGATTCATCCATCCATCCTCCAATTGCCATATTTAGCCTAGCCATGCGTGACAGCCCACTTTCAGAATTGTGTCTGTGGCTACATGCTGCTGACAAAACAAATGTAAAAACTTTAGCAAAGAAAATATATTTGTCGCTTTAGGCAATGGTTTGAAATTGAGCCAACTATTTTCTCATTTTAGACGTGGCTATGACAAACTTTAAAAATTAATTGATGGATAATACTGACAGGCCTAAATATTAGATTCGTAAGATGATTGGCTCGAAATTGTTTAAGATCGGAGTAGTCAGTGGACAAAGACAGTCATAAAATATTAAGATGCTTCAGTTGGCCACAAATAGTAATAATTTCTGCATATAATAGTGGCAAAATGCGTTAATGCGTTCTCTTCTAACTTGTGCTGCGTAGACCTATGACTGACCCCTTGTGGTCAATTAGGCGTACAGTCAATGTTCTCGTGAGCTACAGTAGTCTAGGTAGCCTACTATACATGCCCTTAATTGGCATTTGCAAAAAACTAAAATAGAATAGAACTATACGTTCATTAAATTAACTTTGAACTTTATTTTGCTGAATGGGATCAGAATGGTGTTACCTTAAAACTAATGTAGAAAATATAGTTACCGGTAAACATAATTTGAAAGCCTCCAGCATGTTTACATATTCTTACTGTAGCTGGTCATTGGAATTTACTTACATTTACTTTTTAAAAGCAGTATTGTGAATATGTTAGCATTGTAGATTATTCTGTATCATGCTAGGTTACTGCACTTTCACATAACACAGTGTGTGCAGTGCAGTAATAAGAACCCAATGAGGCCTGAAATGAATGCTACTGTATGAAACTAATAACGCCTACAGTATCTCGACTGCTGCCCATTCAGTACTCTTCGCTAATCTTTAAATGTCTAATATAAAATAAGTGGTTTAGGAATTAAATAATGAAGGAGATTTATAGTAATTCGAAAGAAAAATAACTCCAGAAAAACAATGCTATTAAATACTGTTAAGCATCAGGGAAAATAATTATTTACAGATATTATTCTATAGGCCTACAGCCTATATGTCCAAGGCTAACTCATTTATTCTCTGAGATAGTGGCTTCATGGCAGGTTTAGCTAGGTTTCTTAACATTAATAATATAACACATTTGGTCACTGATGCAGCTACCGGACTCACACTGTAAAGGCTACCATAGTGAAGCATGAGTCTGAACACTGTGATTGGATGACATTTTGAATGTATGAATAGACATTCTGACTATCGTTCTGAACTGAAACAATTCAGCATGGCGCCAGACAACACTTTAGTGCTTAATGGGAAAAGTATGAATAACAGAATTGCATCAATACAAGCACGTATCTCTCTTCATTTCAGACAGTAATGTAGACTATAACCCACCCCCCCCCCCACACACACACACACACACACACACCACCCATCCTCCCCACAATTTGTCATCCTGTCTCTCAACAACACTGTGGCTTACCAAAAAAAAGAAAAAAAGATAACCCCTTTAACACTACATTTTGTTAGTGACTCGTGCTTAATGCAAATGTACTGTGCACTGTTTTTCCCCCACCAAATTAAAATCAACCATTAGGTGGCAGCCCTGCGCTGTGTTGACAACCTAAAGGCTGAGAATAAGGGGCCATATAGAAGATAGTGTCTCGTTTACAATATTATTGTATGCCTGGGAAAAGGCTATCTCAACCCATCATTACAAGAGCTCCATTGCACATAATGCTGGCCATAAAGTGAGATCTAATCTTAATGAACTGTGGCTTATACATCACATCCTGCGCTCTCGAGGGCCTCGCTTCAGAGGGCCTCTGGGGTCATCCAATCAACCACTGATGTTGCCGAAACAACATATCAAAGAAGGCTTTGAAGCCAAGAAACTAAGAGTGGGGATTGGGCGTAAAAAAGGGCATATCGTTAGTGACAAACCTCAAGGTCAATGCTTCTTCTAACAGCTCTATTGTAATGTTACATGAGAATGTATTGAAATTCTAATATTGGCCCATGCCCATCCTGGGAGCCAGTTCCAGTCCAACCTTGGTCTCCGTGCGTGACTGGCAAGTGCTCCGGTGACAACTTGAATTACAGAGTGTGTTCGACTTTCCACTTTACCATTCCTCCAAGCACCTAACATTGTCAACATATGAGATGCCTTTATGCTCCCGTATACAACTTCCAGTTCAGTAGCACATACTGTAAGCTCTTTTTTCCAGAAGCATTTCTTCACCGTGCTACTTGTGGCACAGTTGTGTAGCTAATACTCTTTCCTCATCATGTGCTCAAGTGTCCTCAGCAAGCGCAGGTTTTTTTTTCCCTTACTGATTGACTGTCTCCATAACAATCACAAGGATGACTGGTTCATTTAAAAGCGTTGTGAAGGGCCCCATGTTCCATCTCCTAGTTATTCGACAACTGCGTTTCTTCAAAGTCACGGCAGTTACTGTTCAGAGATGTGGAAATGTGTTGTATTGGACTTTTCCTCCTTGGTTATTGCTTTTATTTTTTTATTTTATTTTTTTGGCGGGGTGGGGGGTATGCACCTCAAATCCCCATGCTGTGTGTTGACTGATTTATAAATATGAATGAAGATTTATTCCTCAGTTCTCAGTGTGCTTGTATTATCCAATCAAACTGGGCGGCTCAGTGGCTCCTGAGATTGCATTAAAGTGTAATATCAATGCGGCAAAACCTGGCATATTGCCACTTTAAAATACTGAGGGTCCTCCCAATTCTATCACCCAGAGTATGATAAAGGGCTTTTGAGTATATTTCACTGTGTTGAATTTATTTTGTCAATGACCGGTAGGCAGGAAGGGGCAGGTGGCATGTCAAGGTAGAGCAGGAAGTCAGATAAAGATGGAAATAAAAAGAAAACAAATTGATATTGTCTGTAAATGTGAGGGATATAGGTCTCTGTAACCTACTTATTGCTACGATAACAAGTTATAGCATTTAATGAATAATTTATTTATTTTAATCTTTACGTTTACCCGCTCTAAACTTCAAAGAGACTTTCCCCTGGCATAACTGCCACATTGTTGAAATTACAGTATATGAAGCATTTCTGTGTTGTCTTTTTGTGAATATATGATCGTCCACATGCTAGACAAAACAAAAAATTACATTTAGAAACTGTACTCTCCGAAAATCGCCCAGTATATTATTACAGTCTCTGATAAGAATCTTGTTTTGGCCTTCGGGAAAGATGCATCTGCGTTTCATTTTCTGTCCTTGCCTGACATAAATCACATTCGCATGGAAAATCTTGATGGTGCAAATGCAAGACGCAGAGTTAAGATGCTGCTTTGATCTTTTTATCTTCAGCCGGTTCTCTGTTGAGTGTTCATCTACGCATGTGGTTACATTTTTCTAAAACACAACATCATGCAGCAATAGAAAACAGTAGCACATGCTATTATATCATCTACAGGCAGCCCAACACAGCTCTGGGTATTTCATGCCATAATGATTTATGAGAGGTGAGGGGAAGAAAATGTAACTGACATAGGCACATTTGTTCTGTTTTTCTTTTATTCTGCTCCAGGAATATGGCTTTCTTACGTAGCTTGCAATTTATCCAATTACAGAATTACAGCAGTGCAAAGTCTACAGTACCATATGATACAGCCTTGGTCTATTTCTCAGCCTTTGGAGCAAATCCAATCATGCCAAATGGTTGCTGATGGTAATAATTGCAACAGTGTTGTATTGATCTACTTGGGTCCAGAGAGAGAGAGAGAGAAAAATATATGGAGAGAGAGAGAGTGGGAGAGAGAGAGCAAGAGAGAGAGAAAAAAGAGAGAAAAATATAGAGAAAAAAACAGATAAAGAAAGGGTGCTCTATTTTTATTTTGGTTTGTTTATCTGGTTTTGTAGATTACACATAACAGTAAGACATTGAGAAGACAGCAGGGCTTACTTTTTATTGGCTTCTGGTGAAGAAAAGCCCTGTCTAGATGTCCACACATGAATATTGTCAAAGTAATATATCACTTACATCTATGTGAATTAGCAGATGCTTTAATCCAAAGTCATGTAAAAAGGAACAGGTAGGGTTTAGATATCTTGCTCAACAACTTGGACTGGGAGTAAATTATAACCACTATATGGCCTATATCCTATCACAAGAGTCAATATACAGCATGCATACATGATTGTGGTTCCTCTGGACACAGCGCTAAAGAGATGAAAAAAAAAAACAGAGCACTACAAGCCACCTTTACTCATTTCAAACTCTATTGATAGTGTCATAACTGATACCGTTATTCTGGGGTTTCCCATATTGCTTGAGTATGTGTGTGCGCGCACTTGTGTGTGTGTGTGTGTTTGTGTGTCATTGGTATAGCAGGATTTCTGAAAACACATTTTGAAATCACCTGCACAAGTTTGACGAGGAACCCTGTAGAACAACTGTCCTTAGGGATGGAAATGAGTCTGCCTTGGACGAGACTGAGTCAACAACACAGAACACTGAGTGAGAGAATGGCCATCGCGGATAATTATATTTTCTTTCTATCAGTGACACCACTTAGCCATGGGCATTTCACCAACCTAAATGCGCAAAGAATAGGCAAAAACCAAAATGACATCCATTGGGCTCTCAAAACTTTTTCTATAACCACTTTTGAATGAGCAGGAGTGCTCACTCGTACACTTGAATACAAAAACAGACAAGGGGAACAAATGAGAGAATTTCAGAGGCACACAGGTAATGCATTCCAAACAGCTGACAGCCATTACACATAATGGCTCAGCCACTCAATAAGGACAAGGTCTGCTATTCATTCTCATGTTAAGTACCTTGTCTGAGTGAGAGATAAGGACACATTAAAGACTGGCCTGTGAAACATGACAGATGATATGGGGGACCCACCCTGAATGCATTTGTTCAATCAGCACCACAACTTCTGCTGTGCTAATGTATTCCATAGTAGCTATGTACTTTCAAAACTGCTGATATCCTCAATGGGCGTAAGAGCTGAATTTAAAGTAGTTTTGACTGTTTAAAATGCAATGGGTTGTATAATTTAAATGGCTAAGAATGCAAATCAATGGAGTTGGTAGACTGGGTAGTTAGACAAATAGCTTTCCTAGTGGAATAATGTCCAATTGTCTGTCGGACAAGAGAGGAATATCCACCATGGGAGAGAAACCTTAACACCTCTGCAAGGAGGAGAGGCTTCATTTGGACAAAATCAGACATAATGCTAACCTTCTCCCATGGGCCATATATAGATTGATATGCATATTGAAACTATCCAGTTTAGTTAAATGAAATATGTCTCACTCCTATGTCAAGGTCACAGAGGTGCAAATGTATGCCCTAAGTATATCCCATACTTTACATCCCTTTGACTATGGAGCATTTTCCCCCCAATGTTACAGCTGTATAGAGGTAAAGATTGACTTACTGCGCAACACAAATGTACAGTAGGCCATGTCTGGGGTTGGAGATGTAGATTAGCAGGCAGAGGGTATGTGATCAGGAAGAGGTGGTCATCAGTTTTATTAGTGTGCGTGCATTTCAGTGCATGAGGCATGAATAATGGCCATTGGCCATGGTTTATGAGTGTGTAATGATACAGCACTATAAGCCTATATTAGACTTACAATAATGTGTGTCCACGCATGTGTTTCTTTGAATAAATTCACATCGATCAATCACTTTTGTCAGCGGCTGTGTTTAAGAACCATGGTTTCTGACTAAGTTTGATTTGAAAAATGTGATTAGTTGAAGGCGGTCCAATCACCTGATAAATGATTTGATTGACATCGAGCAACGCCTCAATGTCAAACAAGTCAGACAAGTCTCAAAGTTGCCTCACTAAATTCAATACATTCCTTAATGATGTGTCGGGCCGGCCACTATATGGTTTAGCTCTGGTGATTGAGACATCACGCTGACAGCGTTTCGTTTTCCCCTCTATACCTGAGTCATGCAGTGGTTTATGAAGTTAGTGTTCACACTCACCTTTGTTCAACGCAGGAGGGGAGTTGGGGGGGGGGGGTGGTTTATCAGGGGGTTTCACCATGTAGTTTATTAAACCTTGAGGACAGTTGGGCCAGTTGGGTCTTCATTAGTTTTAAACAACGCAACTGTTCTTTGGCTCGGGCTGCCAGTGCAGAACGTGTTTTTATTGAGTGCCGTGATCCACGGAATGAGAGAGGGAAGACAGATGCACATACGTTCACAAGTTGGTTTTCACCTTGAATACGCCATCACTCTTCCTGACTAATCCTGGGGTTCTGGCCATGTTTGGGAGATGCCCAAGCTTTCCATACCTCCCTGCCTGACGTGCCGAAAAGTCACGTGGCCCGCCTGAAGAATTGCTAGATCAAATAAATCACTGAAGCATATATCTAGGCTACTACTGGACTATATTGACTCTCTGCCTTTCAGAGCATCACACAAGGAGGCAAGCGGCTATACTAACAGAGCTAAGTGAATTTCCAAAGTGTGTTTGAATCTGTGTCAATAGGAATAGGAATACTTAAAGGTACATTTCCATGCATGTGGCTGAGATAGAGAGGAGGATTGGCAGCCAGATTACACAGCTGCTTAAGAGGAAAACGACGACATGTTGCAATAATGGTTTCAACCAGGCAATTCATCAGTCAAAGTACATTTAAACATGTGATCACAGACTTACCACTCATTTTAAAGCATGACTAAGACACACAAAAAAAGCATTATATAATGATCTCCCCATAAGAGTTTCCCTAATGTAACCCCATCGTCATAAAGTATTATGCAGTAGTGATTGTGAAGGCCTACAGCTAGTGCAACTTGCCCAGCGTGTGTTGGTTGTACCTGTCTCTAGGTGGCAATACGGCCCGCCGTCCACTTTTAGAGCTCTCTGACAGATGAGCTGTATTAGGTAAGGGAATGCAGTTCCTTCCTCTATATAACAGTATTTAAGCCAGATGGCTGGAAGGCACAGCTGGGAAATGGATGGCTAGCAATGCATCCCCTGTGTGGAAAGACAGGCCATATGTATGAACGACGCAGCGACAAGGGGTTGAGACTGTTCGCTGCTTGGTGATCTTTTTGGCACCGGCGCACAACACAACACAACACAACGCAACCCCTCGCTGTATTTCCATAGAACGCCCTAATGACCCTCCAAATGAATTTGGGGCATAAATATCGCTGAGCGCAATGAGTCACTCTGTGGCCGAGTCTGTACAAAAATAGCGATAGCAATGTACCGGCCCCAGTATGCGTGTTTCTGAAGCCGAGCCTTTGTCTCCAGGCTCATTACGGCAGACGCGTGGTACTGTAGGCAACAATGCCCACAGACGTGTCACACATAGCACATAAACTGGGGCAATGAAATAGAAGGCTGTCGGCAGATTGGTTGGGACCGCGGAGGGAGCTCATTCTATGCGAGGGCGAGAAGGGAGAAAATGATTTTCATTTAATGACCATCTGTGTGATGTGCAGCGATACAGACCTATCTAAAAACATTGGCCACCACACTAGAAAAAAGAAAAAAACACGATACAGTATGCCCATCCTCGACTGGGAACCCTAATAAGATCTGGCTCCTGCTGACATAAAAGGTAAAATTCAGCTCAGGGGGTGGGGTTGGTGGGGACCACCTTATAGGAGGAGAAGAGGGGTTCTCAGGGGTCTGACAGGTAGAGGAAGAGAGTATTTCTTTAGCGACTCCTCTCCCTACAGTGAGTGTCCTCCCAGACCCAATCACTCACCATCCCCCCCACCCGAAGACACACACAGACTAGGTCCGAAAGGAGCCATTCAGAAGCGTCTGTGTGTGGATACTCGCCAATATTTGTGAATGTTGCTGGCTTCATTGCAGCTGAAACAGTTTGCAGAATCTGCTTATACAGTACGCAGTTGTTAAACTGCAGCAGATCAAGCACGCATCACCGATGGGAAAACATTGGCTTTTACTCAAAAAAATCAACTCGGTTATTGGTCTTTAACTAAAATTGCATTCCTTTCACTTTATTAATGGGCTGGAGTCTGGAGACAAAGGCACCTGGCTGTAGCAATTCACACTGAAAACATGGAAGCATCTACCCTCCACCATAAAAGAAGGTGATGCATCGTTTCAAGAATTATTCACAGCCAGCATATATTTACACTATTTATCCGATCATTAATCATATGTATTCGTGTCTAGTCTAATGTTTGTATCATTTTCCTACCTCAAGATAGACTCCTAAATTGTGTTTTCTAACCCTGAACCTCACATTTCCTCTCCAGCTCACTGTTTACAGGCCGTCCACAATTATGCAACCTTGGAGCTCAATAGGTGGGGGAGTTACGAGACCTGAAAGAAACACTCATTCTGTTGGAGGTTGTAATCAAAGCATGTTTGAGAAACACCGCCTTTAACCACATGGGCACTGTTCCAGGCACAAATCGAGGCACGTAGCTTAAACACGCTGCACAACACTGCCGGTGGTGGGGAGAGCAGATTGCTACATATTTAGCGGGAGAAACCATTTTCGTTTGGCCATCACTTGAAGGTTCCTCCGGTGTTTGACACGCGACACATCTGACTCTGAATGTCAGGTGGCAGCTAACAGCTTTAGTCAGAGTGACAGCGGCATCACGCCTAGTAGGTGTCATTTGAAGCCTATGCCCCCTGGTCTACCCCTGGGCTGTTGAGGCAGGACGGCGCTTGCCATAGTTGGAAGAGTCCTGCAGCAACCTCTGCTCATTTTGATTAATGTACCTTTCTCTGCCCCTGAGTGAGCAATTATCAGAGGGCTGGCATGGTCGTTCATCACTGTTACTGTGAAGCAGCGTTCTTCCACAGCAGAGCATCATACCTGCAGCGATATGAGTCCACGACCACCTCCTCCCGTCCATTCCCCCCATCAGCCAGTTTGCTGCCTCACAGATGACCAATGGAGTTACAGTACACAAGCAGAGTAGATCAGATTTCCCTGGAGTACATTATATGACTTCTGCCTGGGCTTTCTGATCTTGATCAAATTCAGGTCTGCACATTATTGTGAGATCAGTGTGCTAATCAGTCATGGATTCACTAAGCTATATACTATAGTCTCGTTGTGGGCAACAATGACACTGTGCTTTGTACACTCAGCACTTAACTCACATTTTCCATTGGCTGTAAAAGTAAGAGTCCTATAACTTCTTATTGTGCTTTATCAATAACATGTTATTTCTCTAAAATGTTGCTGATTGAACAGTGGTTATTGCATGGGTGCGCCTTGGACAGGTCACAATAAAGGCAATAATATGAATCCTATTCATCCTTAAAGGTATAGTCAGCTATTGCAAGCGCATTGTAAGCTAATACACTTTTTGTAAAATTCACCAAATATCTTCTCACATTTTGATAGTTTACTGTACTCTATGTGTGCCGAAAAATAATCCAGTACTCCTACACAGCCCTGGCTCTGTAAATAGGAACTTAAATTAAACAACAACAAAGCGGTACTACGCTTTGCTTCGCAATGTGTTTAAATGTGTGGGGCGTCGCTGCAGAGGGATACTGTTTTGATTTGAGCTCAAAGTTAGCATGAGTTCTTAAAAACAACTAACATGTCTAGCTACACCCCTCAGTTTGAGACTGGCATTACTCTTGTTGTCGAAGTTGTTTGGGTTGAACTGTGCATGGCATACCCTCCTCTCTACTCTTCCTATGGGCTCACACCTTCTTTTTATTATTATGAGCCTGATACTGTGCAGCGGTAGCCTACATTCCCACATGATATGTTCTGATGGGATATCCGACAAGCTACTGTGCACTTAATTTCAATTATTATTGACCTGTTTGTTAAAACACACTATGACAGTGGTATTGATTGTTTTATAACCCGCTAAGTTCTTTGAATCCTTGTGAAGATTCTGCGGCTCCGGCTTAGTGACCGAGACAAATTTGATCAAGTTCGTCGACACATCGAATGAGAGGATTTATCAAACGTCCCACGTGAATCTATAGCTTGCGTTGTTATTAAGATTATTATTAGACCATGTGCTTGAAGTCACATTCGCAGAGGCGCTTGATCAATAAGTAATTTGCAAGAGTAACACGTCATAGTCAAGATTGTTTAATAGAACAGCGTGATCGATCTAAGCACAGACAGAAAAGCGCAAGCCTAATAAATTCCTGACCTTACCTGTGGCGTCTCTGGCCATTGTTGTGACTGGCGTCGTATTCCTTGGCGGTATTATTAGTATTCAGTGAACCTAGACTCTGGTCTCTGTGTGGCTGAACAGCCTAGACCTGGGCATTATCCTCAATCATACTGCACTTTCATCTACAAGTGGTGTGTTCTTTAAAAACACCATACCATTCCCAGACAATGTATTCCTGTTCACGTCGTTGGTTCACAGATTTCCCAGAAAATAAATTTAAATATGCTAATATATGTGATACTGTGGTGTTTGCAAAGGTGGTTTGAAGATCTGTTTACAAAGCTCATGGTGATAGTTCTTTCTCTCAACTGTGCTCATCTTCACCTGTACACCTCAATCACCTCACCTGCAGTCGGAAATATTAATTAGCCACAGGAACCAACAGTTCACTTGAAATATACTATACCTGAATCAATTAGGCAATTATTAGTTTGTCTTCAGGCCTTTCCCACCAGCTAATGGCTTTGGACGAAGGCCAGGATATACGATTTCCTTAAAACACTGTCTAATGGGCTACTAGCCTATATATTATGAATACAAACTGTTTGTAAGCAAAGCCATCCTGGCTGCAATTGAGGTGGTTTGCTACTCATTGTCTTTACTTGTACAGGTAGCCGATGCTTTGATTCTTCACACGAGTGAATCCTGTTGTAGACGGCAAGGGAGAGAGGCAGGTTGGCGAATGTATCTGAAGTACAGAGATTTGGTTTTGACCGGCCTGTTATCGCTTTAACACAGCATAATGCATAAAAGATGAGCAGTGTCTGACTCTGTTTATATGTATGAGTGTACCTGCGCCTGTCCACTACAGAGGAGGTGACGACTGACATCTTTTCGTTTTTTGTTTACTCCCATGCCTTGAATAATGAGTGGCTAGGGAAGTATTAGATACTTGTTTCTCTCATATTAGCATTTAAATTGTAATTTTACTCAAAAACCCATACATACACACCACAACATTAATTGTGTTGTGTGTTAGGTGGGAACAGTTTAGGGTAAATTTACTGTAACGTAGTCCGTGTTTGTGACCATGAATAATAGGTGTCATAAAATATTTGTTTAGGACCCTGCATGGCTACACACTTTAAATACTGAAATATTGGTGCGCAACGCCCTCCGCTGCCCTCCATATTCCTCTCTCCCGCTACAAGTCTTGCAGTATCTTCCCGCTTCCCTCTGCGCCCCTCTTTACCATCTCTGCCTGTCTTATCCATCTCAGCACACATCTTTATATCACTCCAATTTTCACAGTGAGATGGGAATTGAGCGGTGGTGGAGGAAGGGGGGGGAATCTACAATGGTGTATAAGATGGAGGTCTCCGAAAGCGGACAGAAATAAAACACAATTTCAACTAAATTCATTGGGGGGGGGGGGGGGGGGGGGGGGGGGGGGGGGGGGGGGGGGGGGGGGGGGGGGGGGGGGGGGGGGGGGGG
>JAODUH010059961.1:0-17752 GCA_027564835.1 Typhlichthys subterraneus | reverse complement strand
TATATATAGTTTTTTACTGTGAAACTGGTGCAAATTATTATTATATGTTTATTATTATATGTATGGTTTTTGTATGTGAATATGTGCACGTTTGAGGCAACATGAAAAATAAACTATATGCAGTGGAAATAAAAATTACTATGTGACAATGGTTAATTGAGTTTTGCATGCACCAAATGAAACCCAACGTATTTAGAAGAGTTAGAGGGAGTTCAGAAGCAAGAATGTAGAGGAAATAGAGAAATGAACATTGTATCATCAAAATATATCATACATTTTAAGACAATCGGAAGGCCAGGGTAGGATCTTTCTTATCGAGAAAGGAAATGAATTGAGATAAGAAGTGACTGTAACAGCTGAACCAAAGCGCCAGGGCGTGTGTGAGAGTGAGCGAGAGAGAGAGAGAAAGAGAGATAGCCTTGCTTGCATTGATGTCCAGATGGTCACAGAGATACGGAGCATATGTCCTGTGCCACATGGGCAACATGGGCATCTGCCTGCCTCTGGAGATCATGTACGCATATGATTGGAAGGGTCACCTGTGGCCTGTGGTCCCAGACACGGCATGTCCACTGGTGACCAGAGGCAGGGCAATGGGGGAGGGGCTATGAAAAGGTAGAAGGGCTGCAAGCTCTGCTTCTCTTTGACAGGGATGACAATGGAATGGACCATGGAAACAGTGTAAGTATTGAAAGTAAAATGCAAATACTTAATACTTAACTACAAGTTATACTAATTTGTATTGAAATTACAATTGTGTCAGTATTTTATTTTGAAATGCAGTGAGGTAAAACTTAAAGTAAACAATGATAAATACTGTACTTACCACATTACTGGCTTCCAATGGCTGTGCTATTATATAATATCTCTGCATTAAACACTTTAAAATGCTTGCAGATGTAAGCACAACAGAAGGACCTCTATACACTGAGGAATCGTATACACAATGAAACAAACAAAGAGACTACTGCAAAACTAATTTGAGCAGTTTAGGTCTATTAGAGGAAAAAAATGACCCAAAAACTCTTTGGCGGGCATATCTTCGTAATGACAAATGTTCTCCTTGAGCTTGTGTAGCACAGAGGAGCACTAGGGAAAATTAAAAACCTCTTTTGAAAAATAGATTTGATAAACTAATGCTGATTGACTTTTTTTTTTAGGCAACATATTTAAATAATAAAGTAATAGCAAATAGCTGTAATTATTGTTACAATATATATATCTAAGAGCTTATTTTCTGAGGTTTAAATATATACTAAATTCACCAATTTACAATATGACAATAACAGTAAAAATCAAAAAGCTACAGTATATAATAATAATTCTACTTCTACTACTACTAATAATAATACATTTTATAGCATACAAAAGGTACAATACAAATAAATTGGAATAAATATATTCCAATCAATAGTATTATAATATGAAATGTATTAGTCAAGATATACAGTACTTCCCACAATGTCTATATACACACATATTAATTTACTGTTTGTATTTGGATATGTGTTGTTAGACGTCATCTTCATTCTTTGGAGTATATCAAATTCAATATTCAAAATTCATATTTTCCAAATTTAACATTTTGTGTGACACAATGAAGTGCAACTTTATAAAGAACAGTTTATATATACTTACTAAAAAAAACTATGTTTATTATTGTACTGTTTATTATTGTAGCTTTAAAATTGCTACAGTATTGGGTTTATAATTAATTGATTATTGAAATATTTGCAAGCCCCAGTGAAACCAACAGCATTAAACATTTTGACTGATTTTGGTTGTATTTTATAACCAGATGGTGGTGCCAATATGTAAAACATAGTTTAAATATACATTATGGACAAAACCTCTCTGATATCACCTGTTGTAGAAAAGGTTTTATGAAGTGTGCTGGCATCTTGGTAGAGCCTGACTGCTTATAACTCCTGGTTATCCATAATAATGGGAAATATGTATTACTATAATATAATATAATATAATATAATATACCGTAAGATAATGGACATTTCCATATAAGGCTTTACTTGCTTTTGGAGCTATGAGTGGTCATTTGAGGACTTTCAGATGTTGACACTTCCACATTGGATTAATTTCTCAGAACCAGATGTTGCCACTTAATTCCAAGTTATCATTTGCATCTTATAGGTTAATTTACCTGTAATAGATTAAAATGCTTTTCCATAAGTCAACTTTGTGTGCTTGTATCAGATCTCACAACATTCCAGTTGAGGAACAGTGCTGAGACACAGGGCAGAGCTATCACTGTCATTATCATTCCTTATATCTTTTATCACAGAATACATTCCTTTTCTCCTAAGCAGGAGTAGGGTGAGTAGCCTAATACTTTCTTGACCAAAAAAAATAAAAAAAACCTTTCAGACTACAGTATACAAACGGCTGATCTAGTTCCACGCATCCATCTTAATAGGAGGCTGAAAAAGTTTTCGTCACGTACCTCCGACCCCGTAAATTGTGGCTCATTTTCCAAAAGTAGGAGTGATTCTGAAGCAGCAAAGGGTCACATTGGCAGAGTGTTCCACTTTGCTGACACAATTAAACAGTGATAGGCAGACCGTGCTATAAAAACTGCCACATTCTCTCTCTCTATCTCTCTCTCTCTCTCTCTATGGGCATAAATAAATTGCAGACTTATTAAACAGAAAAATTGTCCGGAACACTGCGATAGCATTCTTTTTTACATACAATCTGCACTTTAGCTTAAATGAGGAGTAATATATTGATTTTGTCTTTATCGCAAGTTCACTAATCTTGCTATGTTGATTGGGCGTGTCGTTAATTGAAACAATCATTTGGAAAAGGGGAAGTTATAGTTAGAAAGAAAACACTTTTAAAATTTGTGCAAGCTTAGGGTGCACATTTATTTTTTATATTAACATGAATATATTCAAGTATTAGTATAGTCCATTCCTTTACATTAACATCTTTGGCATGCTACTGTACACTGACATTAGACAGAGGTATGAAAAGAATAGTGTCAGTTTAGCGTTGTTATACCTAAGCATGGACGTAGATTTCGTTTGAACATGGGGGAAGGGGGGGGGGGCATATAAAGCGGAGGGCATCCTCCCCCAGAAGATTTTCAGATTCAAACACTTCTGTATAAATGCATTCTGCATTTTATTGTTCTGCATCAATGTAGGGTGGAAATGTCTATTTATTTTAAGGAAAACATTAAATACAAGAACCCTGGCACAATTAAAAATATAAGGAATATAATGCAGTAAGGGTTATCAACAACATATAGTGCTTTAGGCATAAGCCTATTTCATATTTTTCAACACACATAGGCATGATATAACCTACTCTTCTGACCTCTATTCTTTGGGGGAAGTAAATTATACAATTTTATAATGTATATATAGCTCATATGATCATGTTCAAAACATTCTGAAAATTGAAAGCATCTGTGTTTTGGGATGATCTAGGCTAAACTAAATAGCTGACTTAGAACAATAATAGTCTACTACACATTTTGGCCATAACCTATTAAAACTACTACTGGAGAACAATAATTTGTTAGTCAAAATCTCGGCTTGGTCTGTGGCTTGGTCTATTGCAGCATCTATCATGCCCAGACAAAAAGGAGGGCTTATAATATACTTTAAATGAACAATTCATTAATTTTCCCCAACTTAACCTTTATCTATAGCTACAGTATAATGCTCTATAGCACTATAGTTTAACTCTGCTCCGTCATTGACCCTGAGTGTTTACCTTCTCTTTTGCCTATGTAACTTTGTCAAAGACGTCAGCTCCACCGACTTCTCTTCCCCACAACCACTGTCTAATAACGTCTCTGACTTCACCATCCCTCCGTGCTTCACTTGTTATTTGCCATTTCACAGACAGAGTTTTGAAACCTATCCTATTGTACTCTGAGTGCTCTTGAAAAAAAAAGCGAGCGAGTTTCCCATCATTATTATTCATGAAGAGTCTGTCTGCCAGCGTTGGACGTAAAGGTTCAGTGTGAACCCGCTCAATAGATCGAGGCCCACACATCATTGTGTTGCCCACACACGTCTGGATTTATTACTTTCTCCTTCCCTAAACAACCCTCTTGGACGCACCTGAAAAGGACAAAGATAATTCACCCCCAAAAGGAAGGCTCTCAGTTTGCAATGTGGCAACTTTAATGGCTCCATTTTCTTCCGTGTAGCCTGGCCATCTGCCAATAATGGCGACACGACGTTAAGAGGGCAGGGATGCTTTGAGTTGATAAGGCGGACATCGAATTATCAGGTGCAGAGATAACGATGCACCGGTGTCGAACTGTTAATTAGAACATCGATTGGACAGGACTTGTTTGGTAACCAGTGGCAACAGCGCGCCCGGTGTTTAGTATGCTAGGCAACGGGTCATAGTGCGTATGCACGTGCACGCACGGACATACACCACTCCCCATGAGGCCAGCAGGGCTGTGTGGTGGCTAGGACGGGCCAAGGATGACCGATAAGCAAATACATTAAAACCAAACACACAAACAAGCAGCCTAGCAAACACTGATGTGGAAAAATGGTTTTACCCGGCTTGGCAGTGCCGAGCATTCAAGAGGTCAGTAACAGACCCTCCACAGCCGTGGCGTAGCGTAAACACAGCTGTAGCAATACAATAAAGACATGGTATGCTTGAATAGGCTTTTTCAAATGAATCTTTAGTATTGTGAATTATTCTAACATCTAAATGCTTGCTAATCAGATAACCGAAATCATGCCTTTATTAATTGTATTGCTGCTGCTACCCTGTATGACACGTGACGCCAGAGATCTGTTGATGCTATCCAAATTAAGATAATGTACTGTACACTAACAGTACTATCAGATATAGCTAACAGCTCAGCTGCCCACAGTATATACAGTATAACCTCTGTACCAAAATATTACTGTACTATTGTGCTGTAAAAAATGCACACATTGTGTTTTATTATTAATAACAAAAAGAAAAAGGGCAACACACACACACTTAATGGTAGAAGTGTTCCATACAGTAAGCTAGGCCTCGTTCCTGAAGCCTTTACACAAAGGCGTTTAATAAGAGGTATTAGCCCACGCATCTTGTGACTATGAAGAATAGATAGAGTAGTCCTCTCTCTTCCTCTGCTCTGCATTGTGTCATCCCCTCATCATCTTTGCTAACCACGCTGCATTGGTGTTGTCACTCCAAAAGCGGTGCCAGAATAGCTGCCGCAATCACAGCGTCAATCACAGTGTCCCCATGTCAGCCCTGTGTGTGTGCGGCCACTTGCGTTTGTCCCCTTGAAGTGCGTGCGGCGTGCACTTCATGCTGTCAAAACCAAATCAATGCTGTGAAAAGGGCCCACTAGCACCGCTGTTTCCCTTGCACCTCTCCTGCTTGTTTTTACATCATGTAAAGCTACAAGGACGGTCAAAGGCATCCAGGCTGTTAAAGCCAACTTTCCAATCTCCCGCTAGCTCTGTTTTCCAGTCAGATGTGATTGCTGTTTTTTGTCTTCTACGAGCTCTCCTGCAGGCGTTCAAGGAGAAACTATGATTTCAGGAGTTTGGTTGATGCATCCGAGATAGATAGCTTAAAGTAGCCTTTGTTTTCTAGTGTTGATTTCTGATTGACTTAATGGCTTCTTTGCTTTGCCAACAACACTTGGCGTTGAACCCTGTTTCTTGGGAATAACTACAATGTGGAGAAAGAGCAATGTTTTGAACTTGTACAATTAAAGGCAGGGTTGTAATTGAAACAGATACTACAGTACATTAATTAACAAACCTCTTATTGACCTTTTACAGTCTGTTGTTTGAAATTTACAGTAATGGCTTTCCACCACACAAACCCTGAGTGCATTTTGAGTGCTTTTCTTACACTATTAGGTAGCCTATACCAAAAAACTCTGAACTGTAATTTTTTGGTTGAAAACAAAAAGTAAAAAAATACATAAAAAATAAATGTTACTACTACTACAATACTAATTAATGGATTGTGATTACCGGCACATTGTTAACAAATTCAATTGAATGTTCATTAGAGTGTTTAACTTTGTATTTTCTGAGGTTAAATGCTTTGAAATATCCACCAACACAATTCCCCTCTGTGTTAACATTATATTTGTAGTAATAATATCTTAACATTTAACTAATAACAAGTGGGTGATAACAGGCTTTTGTTTTAGATGCGACAGTAGAGGTTTCAATAAATGTACAAAATATAATTACAGACTGAGTCAAAAGTGACACAAAACCAGAATCTCAGTTATATACTGCGTTTAGGCATAGCTCACCTTATCACTCAATAGAAAATAGACAGCTTCAAACAGATGTACATCCTGCAAACGTAAAGTGTCTTTTGGTGCCAGCTGCCATCTCTTCTGCCCCTCTGACCTCCTGCTCACCCCATCCAGCGATGCCCCCTCCCAAATGCAATGCTTTCTTCTGTATGCAAAATACACAATTAAACAGCAAACGACCTGCTTTTAAATAAAAAATAGGACTAAAGAGGCAACAACAAGCTTCCTCTCCATCTGTCTCTGTTACACCTCACCACCTGCGCGTTTGTGTGTGTGTGTGTGTGTGTGTGTGTGTGCGTGCGTGTGTCTGTAAGTGCTGAGGCAATAGGTGTTTGTTTTTTTCTTATTTGGATCAGAGAGCTGACTGTTTATAAATCCAGGTGCTAAAACACTGCCACACACATCCCTAAAACCTAATTGGTTCTTGGCTAGCTGCCATGCAAACCAATGTTCTGTAGGTGTCCTGCAGGCTTGTTTTAACTGTTCGGCATTCCATGTACTTGAAAGGAGACCCTTTATGTTTAAACATTTTCTCCTCTAACCTCCCTGGTTTCTGCTCGTTGTCACCTAACATTTGCCTGAAAGCCAATGGTGTAGTGGGAAGTCTTCCCTGGGTGTCAGCAGCAGCCAAATGCTCATCACAGCAACAAACCTGTCCCATATTGTGTTTGTAACAAGGGTTCATACTCATACATTCTTTACATACACAACACTCCGAGTGGCATGTGTCAATCCCCCAATACATGCATCCATTCAAAATTTGTCTAAGCTTTGTGATGCACAAATAACTCTTGATCCATGTGTCCCTCTCATTCTTTTGACAGTGACATGCAGGACGCTATTAGGCCTATAAACCTATTGCGAAATGTTATTGCAAATTTTATAATGAAGTGACACTGCGATAGTGCACGTGATTGGAAACCAGTTACAGTAGCTTGGAAACCACACACTGGTGTGACTCCCACTGCCTCCTACTGGATGTCATTGTTGAAATGACAAATTATTTATTTACAGATAGACATCTATTTGTACAAATCATAGCATATTGATATAAATGCCAACTTACAAGTCGCGAGTACGGAATTGTTTGTTTGTGGATACCAACTCACATTTGTAAAACTGTAGAATATTTGTGGATCTTGGTAGGCTACTTGCATTTACAAATAATTGTGACACATTTTTCACCAATTTATCACAGCTCTAACAAGACAACGATTTTGTAACATAAACGGCGTGAAAACGGAGGTAAGAAAATAATAACAGGTTTTAATGACACTAGGAAGTATAAACAGTTAGCTTTGGCAGTTACAAACAATAACCTGCAATGGGTGAACACAAATGCACAGTAGATAAGGACAGGGGAGCAATCAAGGGACGAGGGACATGTGTGGGAGGCCCTGATTGCCACCTGTCGCAGACCGGCTGTCAGTACTCCGGGGACGGCGCGCTCTCAGGCCGGAGGGCGCGGCCCCGCCGCGGGACGCCGGCGTGACAGATTTTAAAAGCACAAATTATTATTTTCATTTGGTCATGAACATATATATTTACATGATATGGCATGACATTAATGCCATAATATGCAGTGTGAATGCCTTAACTATTCTAATTTGCCTGATTTGGTTTGATTTGGTTTGAAAAGCAGTACAGATTAACATGGTGAGTAGACTTTGACCTGTGCACATTTTCGACAGCATGGCGCACTACAAGCGCACAAAGCCTTGTGCAGATCCCAACAGCTGTGCAAGGTGTGTAAACAACACTAGATATGAGTAAATTAGATTGACGGTAACAAATACAGGATTACAGACAGTTATCATAAGATCTGACTACAACAAAACTCATTGTGGAAGAGTTTCACGTTTTAAACAAATGCCCTCAAGTAAACATGCAATCTTGTTACAATATTATTTAATTTAATATATATTTCAATTGGAATTTAACAGAATAAACCGGCATTAAAGATATAAGATATATGCACGTTTTGTAATTAACATATGAATTAATGTCTATTGATTGCAAAAAAAGTGTTTTTACATAAAACTGAATTAATTTTTATATTTTATAAATGTTATCTTTTTTATGATGTTTACATTACATGTTTTTTGTCATGTAAATTGCATTTATCAGTATTGTGGTAGTTTCTGAACACAGACATATTTCTCTGCACTGTTCCATCATGGCCTGGTAATTCTAGTAATAACACCAATCACATTGATGGGACCGCAGCTCAATTATGTCCTGGTTGTCATTTAAGTGGAACTTGTATGAACTGAATTCGA
Organism: Typhlichthys subterraneus; assembly: GCA_027564835.1. NCBI lineage: Eukaryota > Metazoa > Chordata > Actinopteri > Percopsiformes > Amblyopsidae > Typhlichthys > Typhlichthys subterraneus. The sequence continues at coordinate 9,196 of JAODUH010059961.1, read as the reverse complement.
GGGGGTACATTTAGTTCAATGGAACATAGAAAACTTACAATAATTATTTGACCTGAAAGACATTTTCCATGACAACTTCTGTAACTCACTGTTATTTACCTTTTACATGTTTTGTGAGCAAGTCATTCACACTGTTCTATCAGCCATGCTGTTTGATGCATGTGACAATCACAACCCATCTCTTCCCAGTTTCCTCCTTTTGTAAACTAGTCATTCAGTTCAGAAAGGTTTCAGTTAAAAAAGGAAAATATGGACTGAACACAGCTCAGGTGTCATGTGAGGGATTGCTCTTCAGATGAGGACTACTTTTTTCCATAGAGGCTAAATATCTTAAAGTTACCAAAAGCATTGTAAACTACATTAAAACTCCTTTTAGCTAATTTCAAAATGTTTTATTAATGTTCTTGTCATTTCTGGCCTCTTAAATCATTACAGTATTTCTTCTTTATCTTTTAAATGTAATATACTATCGCAGATTCAGACAAAATCATTAATATTCATGACTAAAATTATGCAAGGTTAAGAGTCAACAAAATCCCATTTGTTATAAAGTAGACTTTGTGGGCATTTAGTGACAAATATTATGCAAATGGTTTCTAATGACAGCTTTTCACCTTGCTTCATTACCAGTTATGGTACTTATTTGAAATGAGTTTGGTGCTGTGACGTTTCTGCTTTCTGACAGTTGATTGCATTTACTTTAATACTGTATGATACTATTGGCCATTTTAACTTGAATTTGAAAAATGTGTTTTGACCAGTCAATACAATGTGGTAGGAGCATTATTTCAGTATCTATTTTTCCGATCTTCCAAATGCAAAATTCATATAAAGTCTAGAGTGGTGCCTTTACTTTTTTAGGCCACTTCTGTGTGGGTATATTATGCTCTCTTCTTTTTGAACAAGAAAGGGACTTTTACAGCCTCCTGATGGGTTGTTCTACTGCAGAGATTTGTGTCCTTATTCTGTCAATTATGAAGAGTAAGCGATGGAGTGAAATTAATGTAAACCCATTTGACTAGGACTTTTCATACTGTATACATATGTTACACCCCATAATCTAGTTATGTATGTAACTGTGGTTCTATGAATTGTGGATGACCACCAGAGTCCTATGTCACACTGAATCTGGGCGAAAACATTCTGACACATCCCCATCATCCTATAAGACACATTACAGGATGATGGGGGCCGTTATACTGTTCTGGAGCATCATTCCCAAGTCAGCCCAGGTCACTGGTGACTTTGTTGGTAAATTTACTCGACCTGCGCATATGCAAGATGGTGCTTCAAGCATCTCCATATTTTTGTCTCTCTCATCTCTCAGTAAGAATTAAATGCAGTAGAACCTTGCATAACAAGTATGATAATGTCCTATTTATATGGGACCTCCACCTGTTGTAATGGTACAACAACAATGGAATCTGCAAATATTACCCTAGCACTTCTTATCTATCCACCTGTGGCTGTTTTCTGAATTGTATTTCAGAACAGTTCATCAGAGAAGATATATTTCCTGTGATAATGGGAACCACCTTGGTCTTGGTAAACACATTTCTTCTCTATTCACACATGCTCAGAATTAACCTTTTGAATGGGAATAAAAAGAAAACCCATAAATACAAACATGCCAAACAGAGTGTGGATATTTAGCTGTATTTAGAGATAAACTGTGATCGAATTTGTATTAAGCCTAACCTCGTCACAGTTGGGGAATTTGTTTGATAAACATTGATAAAATAAAATAAAAAAAAAGCTTGTGATATACTTTCCATGGAAATAAATGTGCGATAACATCCCATATGCCTAACTGGCTATGAAAAGAGCAATGCTGGTGCTGTAGCCCTTTACAGTATTTAATAGCAGTCTTACAACAACTTAAACAGATAATTTAGTGCAACTGTAAACCACACATTTTCTTTAAGGGTATGGGTAATGGAGATTCCACACATTGGACCCACGTCAGGAGGACTACCAGTAGCACAGATATCATTCTCATTGGTCAATATAGCATTCACACAGCTGTCTGTCTATGGTGAGGACTCAATGCTATTATTGTAGAAGTTGTATTGTGTGTTAGAATGATACACAGTGATTGTTAATGAAAGAATAATGGATTAATGACAGATTTAACATGGAACAAACACTTTGAAACACAGCATGCCATTAGAAAAGTGCAATTTACTGCACAATTACATGAATGTTACATACAATATTGTTTTAACATTTGCTTCAAACTTTAACACTGTTGGGTTGCAAATGAGTGATTGCTGGCAGGCAGTATGTATATCCTCTATTATATGTGCCTGTTTGTCACAGCTGGAAGAGAACATGTGGCAATGTGAGCTTGTATGAGACACGAGGCAGAATGTGGCAAGAAGAGACTTATTGCTGATTACTGGAAAGGGATCCTAGGATGTACCTGCTGACAGAGATGTTTGATTAGATCTGGAACAAGCTAGACCGCAGGCTCCCACAGATATACCATCTATCAACTTCTACCTGCCTAAATGGAGGTAGTTTGCTAGAGAGCTTTTTTTTTAACCTTGAAAAGCTCATCAATCCAAAATTAACAGTTTTACAGGTCTCCTAAGTATTTAAGCAAAGAGATAATATTGAATTCATTAACAGCTCATGGGATATTTTATTTGTTTTTGTTTTGGTGGGGCAGGCAGGGGGATTCATATGCAAATGCATAATAAGGTTGGACTAACACCACATTATTATTTCAGCCATCATCATGCTTGACATTTAAGTAATTACAAAATTAAATGTGTTTGGATAAGTTATTAATGAAATAGCCCTTTATAGTGAAAGTAACAACTAACTGACATTAAAACAAACATGATCACGTTTGATAACCATTAACCATTAAATACATTTACTGTTCACCTAAAACATACTGAAGTGCACCAGGACAAAGATGGAAAAGAAATAACCCTGTGAGCCAAGCAGAGACCATAAGAACGATTCCAGACAGATTTACCCAGTCCTATACTACTCCCTCATCCGCGGCACATTCTGTGCTGTATCTCAGTGTAGAACAGGTAGGATTCAACAAGCCTAATCTCAGCAGCACAGCACAGCACTATGAGTAATCTGATGCCATGTTGAATTTACCATTAGATGGCAGTGTAGTTCACACCGAACCACATTTACTGTGGCCATATCTATATCCACTGTTCTCAGCTGTTAGGCAAGGAGAAGAAACCTCTCACCACTGCCAAAACTTGTCACTGCATTAAGACGTCAGTCCCCTACATCCCTGAATAATATGAAGCCATGACAACCTCCCTGTGCGTTTTTCCCATTACCGATGCTCCAGGGACGGGAGCTGTTGTTTCAGATGACCCTAAAATCCTCGTTCAAAGGATCTGGAGAGTTGTAGAGGGTGGGGTGTCATAAGTATTTTGAGAGGCAATAAAGACACTCTACTAGACCAGGTCAAGGGAAGAATACTGTGAGAATTAATTATATTATATGGGAAAAAGTCATGCATTGTGACGCTGAGCAGGAGGGTAGGAACTGTCACGCTGTAGCAAAAGTTCAGGTTCAAAGGTTTGCTCAAATACCAGACGCAGATTACTCACTATGCGTGAACAATGACGAACAAGGACAAGAGAAACACAGGGCCTAAAATACAGCAAGACAAGACAGATCATTGGACAGGGACCACAAGGAGCAGGTGAAATCCACTGACAATCAACACAGGGTATGAGCAGAGACATGCAGAACGCAGACTGGGTACACCAGAAAACACAGGGAAACAGGAATAGACAAGACAAACAGACTGGGTTACACCGGGGTAAATGACGCAATATGACACACTGAAAGCGGTTAGAGAGGAAGCACATAAACTAAAAAATAACGCTGTAGAAATAGAAGGTTTCATTTACAAAAAAGGCACATCCATTTTAGCAGATGAAGGGCTGGTTTCCTCAAGTGCACTAAAGGCTGATGATATTTGATGGTGAAAACAGGTAGAGAAGAACTGGCCTCGTGGTGACCATGGCAGCAAGGGAACAACAAGGAAATTAAACTGCACACTACTTTCCTCTAGGATATGTCTCTTTTGGAACAAACTGGAATGCTTTCATACCACAGAACACTAGGCTATAGTTGGCAGAAAGAATTATGAAATAACTTCTAACACAAGGGATCAATTATTTTCTAAATGTATTTTAATTAGAGTGAATTGTATCACGGGATATTGCCATGACACAACCCACTGATTTAATATAGTAGTCGTCACATAAAGTACAGTAGGCCATTAGGGCCAAACTCAAGGGGATAAAAGTTACTGTGAATAACATCACATTTGGCATGGTAACAACACAAACCCTTGAGTGTTGTATTTTCTTTATACACTTGCACTAAGTAAAGAAAAACTCTTATCGGCAGTAATGCTAATGCAGTGACAATTGCAATAGGTGCAACTAAGGTGGCTTTAATCTCACCTGGGAAATTTCACTGCTTGCCATGCAAACATCTGGTGGAACGGTGGTCGTTTGGTCAAATAAAACTAAATATTTAACTGTGTGACCTGTGTCTGTGTTTACATATAATATAACATGTTTCTTGATACACGTTTGTTTATTTATATATGCACATACACACACAGTATATATAGTATATACAGTATATATACAGTGTCATACAGTACTGCATATGTATGTGATTCGGCGCCTCATCAAGTACATCAGTTTCGTCCATTATTTAAAAATTGGCAGTTCGCCATGACATTACAGCTGCTTTAGAAGGAATGAGAGGAGATCATTTGATTGGCCACAATTACCGCCCAATTACCGCAACTGCCACGTGTCCCAAAATTAGCAAAAAATGATTGCCTGCGCCAATGCACTCTACTACTATACTCACTGTCTCACTAACTGACAGGGTATTTTGCCCTCATTGACTGTCCCAAGTACAGCTATGCAGATAGATTACGCTCCCATTTATCACGAGAATTGTCTCAGCTGAGCAGCATTTATTGACGCTTCATGTGACTGTAGACTCTAGAGTAAAACATACAGCAATGAGATGATCTTAATAACAAACTATTCCAGTTACAAGTCCATATTGCAACAAATGAAGTAAGTAAATACCACATAATGTAGAGGTAAATATCTCTACCAATATAATTAACATATTCATCATCCTTAAAAGCCATAATATTAACCATGCATGTGTCATGTATCAGCATTGCTGACTAAAAGTAACACATACAACTGTATCCAATACCAAAAATACATTAATTATAAACAATAAACAATTAATTATACAATTACAATTTGGGATGCACTACTGAATAACATACTTATAGGATTTACACCTTGTAGCAAAACAATGATGACTGTAGGAAGATTTAATTGTTCTGTGACAATCTATCACACATGCAAAGAGTGAAAATGGCAACTCGCTTCCTCTTCCTGAATCGCAACTATTGGCCCATAGGTAAGACTAACAGCATAGGTAAGTAAACTAACAGGGAATCTTAATACTGCCACCTGGTGGACAGAATATTAACAATGAATCCAGAATAGAAGGCCTGCAGCGCCTTCCATATAGGACCTTATGCATTAGCAGTCTGTGGTACTGATGCAGATATGGACACTGTTGAGGTGCAACAACTGACCTCTTAGACCTAATTGTCTGTGTGGAGAAACATTGAAATGCACACTTCCTAATGCTTTAATGGAGCATAGCAGGCCAACACATGTAATGTAGCCACGCTGAGCTACCTAGTGAATGTGTTCCCACACACTTTCATGACAACACTGTATTTTAAGACCATACAAGGTTTGACCTTTGATTTATTTTTACTGATATCTAACCCTGCCGTTCCAGCTTTAACATACACGGCTTTCTGGTAAATTAGAGCAATGGACATGGCTTTGTGAAATACAAGATGGCAGACTGTATGGACAGGTTTGTTTCTAAAACTTAAAAAATTTACAGAACCAAATAAGTGGTTCTTTAAATGTGTGTTGGGAAATGCCTTTGATATTACTTATATATTTTCCAATTCCAATTTAAAATATGTGTTTGCATAGGCAGAAACCAACCTCATTTTCTGTCTTTTGATATCAACATTTTGTAAGATACTGTGTCTGTATCTGGTAACAACATACAGTATATAAAACATTATATTTTTAGTTTTTTAAATAGATACATTTTTCAGTTTAAAATGTTTAATATACTTCTATACAAATGTATACATACTTGTTATTGCTTAAATATTTTTGTAAATATATACATAACTTGATTTATTTAGGGACAGTGTGTTGAGCCAGCATGTTCTTTTTTTTGTCAGCATGTTTGGTTTTATTGTTAGTTACACTTATGCTTTCACACCTGGGATCTCTGTTTATGTCGGCTTCTGTAACAGTTGAGGATTGAGTGCCTTGCTCAAAAGCAATTGCTGAGGCAAAGGACACCCATACTTCCTAATATATAGTTTTGACCTCCACAAGCTTCATATGAATATACTGTTTCGCATCATTTAGAACAATGAGTGCACCACGTTGCTGATAGAAGCTAGAATTGAGATACCGACTGTTCTGCCTATGCTTCTCACTGGGCAAATAATCCAGTTCAATGGGCAACGCTCTCAAACAGCCTTTGAAAACTACATTTACTTTATGAAAACAGACATTTATAGTTTATGTCTTTGTTGTTTACTGAGGAAAATAGTCTCAACCCATGCATAATGTTTACATTACATGTTGTTTCATATAGCTACAATAATTGGAAACAAGAAACAAAGCTTGCACTATTATTATGTCTTAATGCTTCACATTATATAGGTCTTTGAAGGCTTACTGTACTTTGTTAGCCATTTTATTTCTTGCCCACTGCATAAACCCAGTGAGAAACCTCAGCTGAAAGGTACGTTCACACCATTATACTGTAAATGATCAGATAAAACACAAATGAGATTGGGGGTTGAAACAAGTGGACCATCATCTGAACATATAGGCCATTGCTGTGCAGTAGGTATGTGTAGGTATGACTAAACAAATAATCTAGCTTTATTTTGTCATTAGAACTGTCTTGAACCCCCATTCCTCCCGCTGTACTGTTGCATTTTCAGTATCCACCGGATCATTAGACATTTATTCAAATCTCAACAATACCAGTGTGACAATAAGCAGACTTTTCTTGGCGGTGTTATTGGCAACAGCTGCACAAGCCAGGGTTTTGTTAGAGTGAACAATGCTATTGGCATTTTCACATCACATCCCTCAAATGATTCCAATAAGATAGCACTGCCGGGGAAGCATTAGCTGCCTTTAGCGTGAGAACATTGCAGGTGAAAGACACTGACTGTAATAACAGCATTTGCATGCTCCAACACGCAGCATCCTGTCTAAACCCAAACAAAGCAATTACCCCTAACTGGAATTTCATGGCTCTTTATGTAGATCCTTATTTACTGCCGTTTGCGTGATGAAATACACAACTCAGCAAATGTCACTGCTAAAGTGAGTGCTTGCTATGGGGGAGATGTGCTTTTAGACACTATACCGCAGACAGACTGGACTGGCTTTACTAATGAATTGTTTACAGATGTTTACAGTTTGTGGGTAGAATATCACACATGATAAAAGGATAGTGTTTGCTTTAAATAGGAAAAAGGGTGAATTGCAGCACTTTCAGTGTCAGTTAATATTAGTTTTATTATTGTTTTCAATTTCACTTGATGGGGATTCTGTGTATTGTTTAGAATATCTGGTCCAATTGCTAAGGCACTGATGCTGAAATAGGCACTGATGTAAGGCAATAATAAACTGTCTCACAGCCAAAGAGAAAACAAGGCACCTACAGTATTTTAATGGAATATGATTGTGGAAAATGAATGCTGTGTATGAACACAGTGTTTCATTGAATAAAAGTATAAAAGAGTTGAGGGGTGATAAAATAATGGACTCCATAAATAATGCAATCTGATTTTTGAGTTACCACAACAGATATTTTTAACTATAAAGAACACAACTATTAGACTGTAATCTACACACCTCAATTGTGACAGTGCATTAAAACAACAAAAACAAGGGTGAAAAGCAAGTAAAATAGACTATTGGATATTTTAATGGTATCTACTGTATTAAAATATGTTGCTCAAAATCGTTTTTTAAACAATTTACAGACACCGATGCCAAGACTAAAAACACCCCCGCTCCCCTTTGTGAACCACGATCAGGGCTAACCATGTTGCACTTGAGCTGCTATCTACTTAAATGCTGCCAAACAGGCTCCAGGAACTGACAAATGCCAAAAGATTAAACTCCATACTAGTATGTGTTTTGTTAAATTTGCATACATTTATGTGAAGGGTTACAAAAGAAACAATAACAAGTACTTGTTTTGCAGCATATCACTTTTTTATGGTGCAGCGTCGTCAGTGGGCCATCATTCACTTAGGTAATATAACCCAGATTAGCAATATATTTATTAACTTAATTAAAAGGTGATATATTATTATACTTTCTCACACACTGTTTCCTGAGGTCTTAATGAAATGTCTGTGACCCGTTTTGGTCATAATAGCACAGGAATTAAGAGCAACAATACCCTTCTCAACCCATCTAAACAGCCCCTTTCAGAGCGGTCAGTTTGAGTGACTGCTCCTTTAAATGCTAATGAGGCACTGCTCACTCCGACCCTCTGCCATGTGCCAACGCGGGTATGGCTTTGCGCCACCAAAGTTTGGCAACTGGTCATTCCCAGAGTGAATGCTGCCCTGCCGGGTTGAACACAGCCTCTGACAGACTTGCAACCAATCAATTTGAACCAGAATCCCTATTTACACAATGTCATTAAAGCGGAAATGATGCGCCTTCATTCCGCAATGCTGTTCTGTGTTAAAGGTAATAGTGGAAGAATGGGGGGTGGGGGGGTGTATAAACGGGACAGCCGGCATGTTGGAACAGAGGTGTAATGTTTAGATGTTTTGATGGAGCTTGACACAAGAGTCGTGTCTATAAGCACGGTATAATGGCCCCTTTAAAACCTTTTGTCATTTATTGATTTAGATTACATTAACATGATCTAATTAACTGAAATAGTTACATTTACAATTGTTTTTGTTGAAATATTTTAAAGTACAGTATATTCCTGCTTTGTCTGCCAATGTGAGCGGACGTGTTTCCTTTCGCTCTGCTCTGCTATCAGCTTTTGCTCTGCTCTGCTATCA
>JAODUH010059960.1:0-42345 GCA_027564835.1 Typhlichthys subterraneus | reverse complement strand
GAGAGAGAGAGAGAGAGAGAGAGAGAGAGAGAGAGAGAGAGAGAGAGAGAGAGAGAGAGACCGACCACAGTTTAACCAAGGAAGCAATCTTGTATTTCTTCCTTGTGATGTGAGTTTCTTCCGCTCCACCTTTCCTTCTCTCCACCATCTCTTTATCTCTCCATTGTCATCTCTGTCGCTCCCTAGATGTCTAGACGTGCCACGGATGAGAAACGGACGGGATGAGAGAGGAAATGAGTTCTGCCCGTGCACAGGGAGAGAGGGATAGCAGGATAGATACTGTAGGTGGAAAAGATGGGATATATATATATGACTGGGGGGTAAATGTATGTACGGCCATGTGATTAATGGCGGGACGGACAAACGCGATGGATTATAGACTGCTGGCTTCTCGCACAGCTGAACTGATAGATGGGCAATTGTATAGATGGATGGACGGACGGCTGGACCGGTGTGCTGACGAGTCACCTTCCCTCCCAGACACACATCCTCCCAGATTAAATAGTCATGAGGTGAAAATAATAGGCATCGGTATAAATAGCTGCAGTCTGTGTGGGAGAGCTGCGCGTGTGCGCATATGTGCATGTGTGTGTGAGACAGAATCATTGGGAGATGGCAGACATAGGCTATAGAAGCCCTACGTCTGCATGCACACTTGGAATATTGCTTATATGGAGGTTAGAAGAAGAATACTAGAAAATGAGAACAATAATGAAGTATTTAAAGTGAGCCCCGCGGTTCTGTTCCTGAGGCCGACGTTGTCGACCCCCGATCTAGCCCCGATCTGCAAGCTGTTGGCGTTCGCTATGCTAATGCTAAGCTAGCCTTAGCAGCCACATTAGAGTACACATATGCTGATATGATTTATTTAATTTTTAAACACACGCACACGACCCACTCTAAACCCAATATGTTCACATGGGGGGCGGGTGTGCGTGTGCGCGTGTGTGCGTGCTTCACAGTTGGACTGGCCTAGCACTAGAGTAGCCCCATATGGTCCTTCTGGGCTCCCATCCATTCAGACAGCACTTCCTGGATGTTTCAGCCAATGAGGAGATCCTCCAGGTCCAGCTGGCCAATAGACTTTGCCAGATTGTACTGTTGGGCCACAAGCAGTAATTTCTAAACTTGTTATAAAATATGATTAACAAATAAATCCGACTGTAAATGTAGCCAGATATAGGTGAGATGGTAATTTATATTACAATTCTGAAGTCATCATCTGAAACAATAGGTAAAACCAGAGCCAAGGAAATTACAGTTATGTCAACGGAAGGTCGAAATTGTCAACAGTCAACAGTCACATGGTTCATGAAGAGGCAAAACCTAATAATTCCCAGAAGTGCTTGGTGGGCAGTCAGAAGGTTTTTTTTAATACTATCTATCTATCTATCTATCGCTCCATTTTTTGGTAATTGGTATATAATAATCAATAAATTCACCGATTTATTTTTAAAATAAAATGTATAGGGTACTTTTAGAATTTAGGCTAACTTCCGGAAACTATTTTGAGGCTCCACGATCCGCATATTGCTGTGTAAAAAAAAAAACAGTCCATTGGAGTGAACGGAGATGGCGTAACTCTTTTCTTTCCATGGCTCTGGGTAAAACTATCCATAACTATAAATTCTAAATACCAGAAGAAGAACGAAGGAAGACTGATTTAGTTGGACTGCCTGAAGCGTTTGTGATGGCGTCCACAGCAGACGGAATCGGATGTATTGCCCTAGTAAAGCTATTTGGAGCTTTCAGAGAATTGTCATATTGTTCTGGGAAAATTGGCTTGTGAAGATGTGTAGGCCTATTGAACACCACTGCTTTTGTGGGTTGATCTGGAGCAATGCAAGGAGCCAGCTCAGAGAATCCATTCCAGAGGGAAGTCTTCAGGCTACAAAGACCCCTCTCAACCACGGCCTCTTGACTGATGCTGTAGTAAAGTATGCATTATATTTTTAACACGGAAAGGCAATCGTTCATTACACTTTGGCATTTTGCGTCAATTTGGCCTCCTGCTGTTTGTAATTGTTCGTTTCTTATGCATTTATGTACGCATGTTTGTGGAATCAGTTGTGGAACCAAAGCATTTGCCAACCTTTTTTCTGGTTGCGTATGCAAAGCAGTCCTACCACAATGATATTCAGATCACCCTTCTTTCTGATGTCTGCAATCCAAGAAAACTTTTCTTTGCTCCGCCCTTTTCTGTCCCCGCAGCGTACTTCTTAGCACCCGCGGTAGTAAGATGTCACATGGGAGGCAGGGGGGGGGGGGGGGACATAGCGCAGCACCGGAATTCAGGCTGCACAACCTCCCACGCTGCCTTAGCAACGGTTCCCCCGGCAACGCTTGTCAGGAGGCAAGAGAGACGCCTGTTAAACGAGTTGCGGGAGGCTTTTCCGCGGCTTTAAAGCCTATGACAACTCTGAGAGACACACACACACACACACACACACACACGGATGGGAAAAGCACAACCATTTTTCTTTTTGTAATGTCCAGATTCATGAGGATTGGATGAGAATAGGGATACAGTATGGTGGTGGAGGTGCCATGTGTGTTTGTGTGTAGGAGTGTGAATATGTGCACCTAGGATTCACTCCCATCTTCTGTGCCAGAAATAGACCCACTGGAAACCACCTAGTGTATACATTTAAGGGGAACACTGCTCACTTTAGGAGTTTCTGGTATTTCTGGTCAGCTCCGGGATACGTCTCCGTTATGCTGCTTCTGGCTTTGGTAGAAAATGTCGATCAACTGATTGTGCACTGCTTGGAACGCTACGCTTTTCCTGTGTTAAGTGTGAGCCGATGGTTCTCTCTTCGGCTAACAAGTTCTTAATTGAGAGCTCCCAGACTAATTGTAGAGCCGGAGCATGTAAAATCATGACGGCATTAGCAGGCTGCGACTTTACTGATTAGTGAATGAAGTCCAAATTAAATGAAAGCGATTGGAATTCAAATTTCAATTGGACGACACTCCCACCCATGATGTTCCAAATAGAGGATTTTTAGTTGGGGTTTGAGCGGGGAGAAAGATGGTCTCACAGCAGTGGAATGTGTTTGGGTGAACATTGCTTATACCGTGACATCTGTAAAGGACAATCTTAACAGGTGTCCTCTTGACAGATGGCAGACCGACGATGCTCACCGAATATCTTTGGCATACCTCAGCTTCACCTGTGTCATGCACAGTCTCTAATGTGAATCACACACATGAACACACCTACATTACTGCTGTCCATGTCCATTCTGCCTCGTGTGTTTTATGAATGTAACGCGCACGCACGATGCTCTGCTGTTTCTCTCCTGTGTAATTCATGAATGTATCAACGCCACACGCAAACGCCCCGCACGTGTGTGTGCGCGCGCACACAAACGCACACACATTCTGTCTCAATCACTATTCAAGTCTATATTTGTTTACTCTCCTACACACCTCCTGTTCACACTTTTCTTTCCCTCTAGTGCGCGCACACACACCTACCTGTACAATATCTCTCCACAGACCAGTTATTTATAAGTATGCAGTCGTTTTGGGAATGCTGTATGTGTGTGTGCGTGCGTGTGTGTGCATATGTATATATGTGTGTATGTATATATATGTGTGTGTGTGTATGTGTATATATGTGTGTATATGTATGTGTGTATATATATATATACACACACACACACACAGAATAACTGAGGAGAGTGTTTACTTACTATGTAATAGAAATTAACATTTATTTCAAAGTATATTTGTTTTCAGGTTTTGTTTTACTTAAATGTACTCCAAAACTTAGAGGATTGTATTTCGCCCTGTCAGCTGTGACTAAATTGACCTGTGTGCTCGTGCAAGCGAGCGTTTGTGTGATCGCTCTGTTCAGTGTCTGTGTTAAAGACAGGCCATCCCATTTTATTGTTGGCACCTAATGAGGCATGCACAGATAATGAAGATGTTTGAGGTTGGCTGCCTCACCTCCGGTAGGCCCCCCCCCCCCCCAACACAAACGGGGACCTCTTCATGAATAGCCTTTAGTCTTCCATTCAGTACGTACAGCAGGAGACACACCTGTGTGAAGTGGAACAGTCCTCTGAGACAGCAGACTTCCTGAAATTGACGAAGTATTGCTGTGCCTTCATGCAATGCACAAAGTCAGTGTTTGGCCCCCAGTATTGTGGCATCGTCAAATTCACATGCGACATCCGCAATACCCCTCCCTCCTTGGTAGAATTTCCGGGTCAGTGTGATTAACGTCTGTTGCACACTGTGTGTGCGTGTTTGTGAGAGAGAGAGCGAGCAAGCCAGATGGAAGGTCGTCAGTTATAGACACCCTTTATGGTGATGGTGGACTTTAGGCATTGAGTCAGCTTCCAGCAGAGCGAGAACGGGTTTCTGTGGAGGTGGAGAATGACGGGCATTGACACGTTGCGTATGTTGTTCTCCCTTGCCTGCATCTCCTCGTTGTCCGCACTCAATCATGAGCGGACGCGCAGGCAAGCTAATCTTATAGTTAATAAATATGTACATCTCAGGAGAAGAGCTATACTAACAAGACAACCACTGTGTGTGTGTGTGTGTGTGTCTTAAAACGTGCATTATTTGTTTCCTACAGTATGTGCTGTAATTAAATCACAGCACACGCACACACACTTCTGATATTTAGAAATGTCTTAGTGTTATGATTGCTGTATAAGTTTGATGTACTCGAAGTTCATCGACTGACATGAAACCAAACAATGTGCTCTTTATGTCTAGTACATTAATAATTATGTATTTTTCCATTATTTCTCTCTCTCTCTCTCTGGGAGCCTCAGTATAGTCTATGGTCAACTGTCCGCTGTCTAATACTGACACCCAGTGGCCAAAATGTGGATCTACAGAAATATGTCAAACACATTTTTGCTACATTGTCCGTCAATCAGTTTGCTGTTCATGCTTAATTATTTGGTTATGTGCTTTTTAAATTTTTTAGAATAAATTATATGTTAATTAATTTTAAGGCTCAGACATGTTAACTCTCAACTGAACTCAAGCGATTGTCATGTCTTATTAATCGTCAGGTGTTTCGTCTGGGGTTGCATAACCGTATGCCTGCTGAAGAGCAGTTATTATGCAATGAGTCTCTTATTTAATGACAGCAATTAGAGCCCTATTCCCCATGGCTTGTTCTACACGCGTTATTCTTTCATTAGCGGTTAGCTCCTTCATCATGCATCCATGTTTGTTTGCTACACGGGATGCTGTTGGCTGTACCAATGAGCAAGGCACGTGTAAACAGTTCTCTCCTCTCCTCCCTTCCTTCTTGTTTTCCTCTGCTTTCTGTTCATTCCCTCTTCTTTCCCCTCATTTCTACTCCTTTTTTCTCCTCGTTTCTTTATGCCGCTCCCGTCCTCCTCCTCTCCCTCTCATTCTCCCTGCTTTCTGCTACTCCTCTCCCCTCTGTTTCCACTCTCCTCTTCTGTTCGCTCCTGTCCTCCTCTCTGCCCTCCACTCCTCCTCTTCCGCAGAGAGCTGCAGAGGCAGAAGGAGCAGGAACGGGAGCGACTGGAGAAGGAGCGCCTAGAGAAGGAGCGCCTGGAGCAGGAGCGCCTGGAGCAGGAGCGCCTGGAGCAGGAGAGGGAGAGACTGGAGAGGGAGAGACAGGAGCGCGAAGACCAGTCAGAGAGGGAGCACCAGGAGCTGATGGAACGGGAGATGGTGGAGCGAGAGATGATGGAGAGGGAGATGATGGAGAGGGAGAGGATGGAAAGAGAGATGATTGAGAGGGAGAGGATGGAGAGGGAGATGATGGAGAGGGAGAGGATGGAGAGAGAGCCACAGGAGCAGGTGGACAGAGAACAGCAGGACTGGGAGAGAGGAAGACGCATCTCCAACGCCGGTGAGTCTGCTCAGCACACACACGCATGCACGCACACAGGCATGTGTGTAATAGAAGGGGTTGCTAGGCGATCATAAACATTGCCGTTACATTAGTAACAATAAGAGCACAGTTCTGTTGAGAGCAGCCCAAGCGTATGTTGTCGTGTGATTATTTAAAGCTGTGGTGTCGTAGAGTTTTTTTTTTTTTGTTTTTTTTTTCCGAACAATGTAGTTGGAATTATTAAATAAAACAGTGCTGTGGGGTGTGTAAAGATTGTTTGGATGTGGGGGTTTACTGTAGTTTTTGGTCTAATAGTGTGGCTGTCTTGATAAGTTATGAAGATATACAGTATATTGTGTCATCTCCTTCTGGGTTTTGTTCAATAAAACATACATGCATTAACCTGGTGCTCTCTAAAATTGTATGCAATTTACTATTATTATAGCCTTATTTCCATCAGTGATAGCTGTTCTCTAAGCAAGCTGTCCTGATGCAGTTTATGCTATGGAAAACACATGTTTTCCATAGACATGTCAACATGTTTGTTTTGTTTTCCAGGCCAGCCTTGGTTAGTTGGCATCATTAGCTTTCCTTGTTGTCTGTCTAGCCTTGTTAGGGCCGAGCTATGGCCCTGTCTCCTCCACTTACTCTCCTGCTATCATCTCATCTGCCCAGACCATAGAACAGATTGCTAGGGTGCTGGGGCATGGAATGAGAGTGTGTGTGTGTGTGTGTATTGTTAGGGTAGGTTAGAGCAGGGCAACAGGTGATCCAAAAGTCGCTGGTTCGAGCCCAGCTCACTCCTCACCAAGTGTCGAGGTGTCCTTGAGCAAGACATCTAACCTTAACTGCTCCAGAGTGGCCGGAGGGTTAGAGAAGTGTTACGTAAATGCAATCCATTTACCATTTAAAGCAGCCATCTTAATTAGGCTTTACAAGTGGTCCAAGCCACTGTTTGTTTAGACCATTTTTTATATAACCTTTTTAATACAATATTTTTTTTCTATATACGTTTCTGTAAGGTTGTCACATGAATGGTCTAAACATTTAATACAAAGCTGTCTTCAGCTAATCTACACAAATCGGCCCAGTAAAAGGCAGCAAGTAAATGAATCCACAGGTGAGCTTTGTGACAGCTGTCAAGTGGGTCAGTAGGGATCCCTGCGTTATGCAACACTGTCCTTTCACAGCATATTTGCACATACACACACACACACACACACACACAGAGAGAATATGTTAGTGATGTTCGTGACGCCCTCCTCAGGGTGAAGAGGGTGTATTGCACATGGTCTTATTGTGCGTGCATGTCAGGGTTACAGTCTCAAGAATGGTAGCATGGCTCCACACGACTATTTGTTTCAGTGAGATAATAGTCTGGAAACCCTGTTTCCATTAGCGTTTTCACAGCCACCCTGCTGACACCCAAAGTGTGTGTGTGTGTGTGTGTGCGAGCCTGTGTGTATGGGGTCCAACAGGGTCATCTTAAGACTGCTGTAATGTGCACGTGAAGAAGAGAGGTGCAGGCATACATGTGTATTTTACAGGCATATTGTTTATGCCTGTAATACTTTGTAATGTGTGAGCTTGTATTGTTGTATCTGTGTGCAGACTCGTACCCTTTTGTCATTTGGAGAATATGTAGATAATTTATGATTATAGTTCCCAGCAGATCTGGAAATGTGGCTATATTCCATATCTGGAATTCATCATTTGTTTGAGAATTAGTTTTTACAGTTTTTACTGTAAGCCATATCATATCAACAATCAGGAACTTTCCTCACAGAAAATGATACGGCAGGTACCCATCAGACCATCCAGGCTGTGCTAGGCTGTAACCACGCAACATATTATATTCTTCCTTAGAAAAATGTACTTAGAACATGTTAAGGGCCGTAGTTATTCTCACAGTGCATGTGTAGGATATACTGTATAGATAAATGACACATTCATTGTTTGACATGGGACAGACACTTTTCAGAGTTAAAGGCAGGGTCAGTCATTCTTGCTAACTTGGAGCTCAAATCTATGTCGAAATGCACTGTGAAGCAAAGTGTAGTGCTATGGCTTTGTTGACACGAGCGGTGTTCGTCACTTTGTTTATGTTACTATTTACTCAGCCAGGGCTGTGTAGAAGTATCAGATTCTTTTTTTCGGCTACACACCCAGCCGATGGTTCAAGCGTTCCTATCAACCCGGTCAATTCAAACAGCTGTCTTTGCTTTAAAAGTCTCATTTCCATGACCCTATTCTGCCCGTCACTACCCCCAGTGGGTGATTGAGGAACTGCGTGTGGGAATGTCACACTGATATATACAGGAATTATTCATTTGTCTTACAGATGTTTCATACCGTCTGTTTTGTAGTGAAAACACTACATCTAATATTTGACTGTAGCACTGAATAAACATTTGTACCATTGTGGAAATGTCGATTCTCTCATTGGACGACTAAGTAGATATTAAACATGAGGTTGTCTACGGTTTCCCCCGCTCATATTCCTTTGTGCGAATGTGAAATGCTTTCTCTCCGGGGTTCTGCAGTGCTAACCCGTGTCTACTAACACAGTTGCCCCCTTGTGTCCCACGTCACACACGCACACACACACACACACACACACACACACACACACACACACACACACACATACATGCACACACGCACACACGCACACACGCACACACACACACACACACAATAAGTGGAGCTTTAGGGCTGTGCTGGGTGCTCCTGCTTCATCTGCTTTCTTCTCTCCTTTCCCACTTCCCTCCTTCCTTCTCTGTGCTCTCCTCTTGTTTTCCCTACTGTGTGTGTGTGTTGTGCACGTGTGCTCTCCTCCTCCCTTCCTCCCTTCCTTCCTTCCTACTTTCCTTCCATTCTTTTCTTCCTTCCTTCCTGTGCCCCCTTCCCCTCCTCCCCGCGTGTGTGTGTGTGTGTCTCCAGCCTTTGAGAGCACCCTGTACACCCCCTCCCCCCCCCCGGAGTACGTCCGCGCCCCCCTCTCTCCCCCCGGGCCCCTCTCCTCCTCGGCCACCTCCTGCACGGCTGCTCCGCCGACCCCGCCCCTCCGCCACTCGGCGTCGCGCTTCGCCACCTCGCTGGGCTCCGCCTTCCACCCGGTGCTGCCGCACTACGCCACCGTCCCACGGCGCCAGCAGGCCGCGCCCCCGTTGCCGGCCCCGCCCCCAGGCCCCGCCCCCTCCGCGGCCCCACGCTCGGCGGCGTGGCCGGCATGCGACTTCACCCCCCTGCCCCCGTCGCCGCCCGTCATGATCAGCAGCCCCCCGGGGAAGGCCGTCCCAGCCCCCCCGCTATCCCACAAGCCCCCCTCGCCGGCCCCACACGGGCCCCCCGCCTTCCCCGCCCCCTCGCCCGTCACCATCCTCTCGCACGGCCACGCCCCCCTGGGGGCCTCCTGCCCCACCCCGCCTCCCCCTCCTCCCCCCCTGCCCCACCCCTGCCCTTATCCCTCCACCTCCCTCCACCCCCGCGTCCTGTCTCCCCCCTCCTCATGCCAGGCTCCTGGTGTACCCTCTCCCTCCACAGCGCCCCCCGGTGGCTCCTCCTCCTCCTTCTCCACAGCCGCGCACCTGACCCTGCCGCTGGGAGAGCAAGAGCCGGGCGCCAAGGCCCCCCCCGCGCCTCAGGGGGGGTCTGCTTCTCAGCCCCAGCCCCAGCCTCAGGGTAAGGCCTGCCTGTCTGTCTGTCGCACAGTAACTCTTTCTGTAACTAATAGACTAACGGAGCAAGGCTGAAGTTAATTTGTTTTTCCTTAAGTAATTGCTTAATAAAGTTAAGTAAATGTCAGGTCCAGTTTTACATCTGATCCTCCCAGGCCGTGTTGTGGGTGTAACCAGTCCTTACAGGCACGTCTCGCCACTCGACAGCCATCTTTTACCTTCTAGACTTTTATTTAGAAAGTGCTCATTGGGGTTAATAGGGAGAGAGCCATAACCGCTCTTTCAGTGATCATTGGGACATAAGAATTGCACGTATATGATCGCGAATCAAATCTGTCTGATAAACATCTTAAAACGCTTGGTGATTTTGCCCCAAAATAATTTTTTCGCCAGTTTGAAATTCCACTACGCATGTGCAAGATTTCGCTGCACCGAATTGGTTTAAAAGGTTATCTGTTTTGCTACAGTATTATAAAGCAGGTGATTGGCTCTTCTGGGGGAGAGGCGGGAAATGTTCTTCCAGCTGTAACCTTTGGCGTTTCAGGATTCTCCCATAGAGCTCCATTCAAAATTCTTGAAGTGGCATGTCTCCTCTATATAATGTCTCTGGTGTAACTCACTCAAATCTGCTGCTATGGGTACTAAGCTGGCTACCTGTGCATCAGGCATGGGGCCTCTTGCACTTAGGCATGTCACATTTGTTACTATATTGACTTATCGTGCAACTTATGGACATGACCGCTAACTTTTTAGATGTCTAATATTGCCTGGTGTATTTTCATGAGTGTTGCTGAAAGTTAGCCATGTTGTTCTGCTTCTGTGCTCCCGGCTGCCTGATCGCAGGCAGCACTCCACACACGAGAGAGGGACAACAATGCTTACCTGCAGCCAAGTATTATTATTATTATTATATTTACGGAGCCAGGGCTGTAGATGTATCAAATCGGTTTGTTTTTTCAACGCACACACAGAGAACGGTAAGCTAGCGTAATGCAAGGAGATGTTTGCTGAATTTGACAAAATGTGTATTAGCTTACAGTAGCTGACAATACCTTTTATTCACTTTTTAAAGCCATTTAAAATTGTTCAAATAACTGTATTGTTCATCTCAGCTAGCTGGACTCCAAACAACAACCAGACAAATAGGCTTTAGGCTCCTCCTAAAAGTCTTCATTGTTTCTTTGTCTCTTGTCTCCCTCCCCCAACAGACGTGGTGTCTCTCATGCCGGTGCTAAGCTCCCCCACACCTCCCCCGCCTCCCCCGCTACCACCGGGCTCAACTGTGACTCCCTTCGGCCACCCCCCCCCGCCGCCCGCTCCACCCCTGCCTCCCGCGCTGACCCCCACCGGGGCAGCGCCGCCGGCTCCTCCGCCGCCGCCGGGGCCCCCTCCGCCTCCCGGAGCACCGCTTCCGCCCCCGGCGCCGCCCCTGCCCGCCGGCCTCTTCTCCCCGGCGGAGGAGCAGCCGTCCTTGGGCCTGGCGGCAGCCCTGGCCGGGGCCAGGCTGCGTAAAGTGCCAAGGGTGAGTCCGTCTGGTCAGGGTGCGTGGCGGAGGTGTCCTGCATGTTTCACATGTCTCCCTGCTCCAACACACCTGGGTCACATGAATGTGTCTGTATCGATCTGTGTAGAAGCCTGGTAGGGTCAGTGACCCACTCATTTGAATCAGGCGTGTTGGAGCAGGAAGACGTCTACAACATGCAGGGCAGGGGGTCCCAAAGACCAGGGTGGAAGATCACTGCTATAAGCAGATATCTGCATATTCTGTAGGCAGTGGCACAAGATATTGGTACCAAAAACATTCTGGTTTCCTTTTGTAGTGCGTCTGTAGTCCGAATAGTATTAGCCAATCATATCCGTGTGGGAAGCAATAGACATTAAACACATTCAATGCAATTCAATGCTATTGGCTGCTGATTTAATTTGACAGGTTTAAAGTCTGGTTAGGGTGGAGGCTTATCTTAACACACATAGAAATACACAGGGTCTTTTTGGTCCCACAGGCTATATAGACAAATAGGGTTGGGTACCAAAGTACCAAGTATTGGTCCACCATTTAGGCACCGGAACAGTTTTTCAGTGGCACCAGAATTGTAAAAACCCAAACGGTACCCACCCCCTATATAAATGAATGCTGAAGAATGGCTGTTAAGCTCAAACTATGTTTGCTTTGGCCATACATTATATACTGTAGTTCTATACATATAACACCCATAACTTCCGCTATCCATAATAATGGGATCAATTTGATATTTGTCAGTTATATAAAAATTCACCCCTGTACAGTTGTCATGAACGGGCAAACTGTCTCTAGACACAGGATGTAAATGTCCATTTATGCTTTTGGAGCCAGCCTGAAGCGGCCATTCGAAGAATTGCAGATTTTGCCACAGATTCCCTCTTGGTTGACACCCAGGCCCACGGTCTCTCAATAAGGAGCTGCTGCAAGGCTTTGTTTGGATAAAATGCAATGTATACACATACATGCCACGTTCACACATTATTAATGTGCATGGCCGCACACAAACGCTTCATCGCTCATGCAGTCCCCATCTGTCACTTCTCATCTTCAGCCAAACGGCTGAAGATGAGAAGTGTTTGTAAGTAGACCTAGCCACCTCCCAGTAAAACACTGTATCGGTGAGCGTTGTCTTTAACACGACAGTCACGTAGGTGAGATATGACGCAGTGCAGTACAGTTGCCTCCTCTCTTAGCGTTACCTCTCTTGGCGTTGCACAGTGTTTACACGATCAAATATATTTTAATTGCGTTCACAACATTTAAACATTAGACTTAACTGACTTTTGGTGTAATACATTTTGGGAATAAGTGAACGTGTCTCGTCAGTCTCAGTCTGTCTTGCGCGACACACAGCGGTTACGCCACATGGGGTACAGCTGAACGCATCGCTCGGCTCGTCACCTGCGAGGCCGTCTCCCGCTGGTTGATCAAAGTTGTGTTGACACCTCCAGAGCGATGACCCTGCAGCGGCCCTGGCAGCGGCCATGGCAGGGGCCATGGGAGCCCCGGGAGCCAAACCTGAAGCCAGGGGCAACGGCCCACTATCTGGAGGAGGAGGACTGATGGAGGAGATGAGCGCCCTACTGGCCAGAAGGTAAAACTGCACTATTATTTTATTTACACTGTGAAATGAGCATGTCTTGATGCTTGAGGACTAGTAGTATCAAATTGATTATCTTGCTCTGCATATTACTATTGTTACTGTCAAATTGGATTATAGATGTACTATATGTACTTGCTATGTGTGTATGCATTTGTCATTGTGCCACTGAAATTTTCACTTTTATTTGATCTCTGTGACCTTTTGCATCTTGCAGGAGAAGAATCGCTGAAAAGGGCTCGTCACCTGAGCCTGACCAGAGATCAGTAAGTATTGCAGTAAAATGGCATGAACAAAAACCGCTCTCGTACCTGCATCCAGATCTGTCTTACTGCCCAATATATTTGACCCTCTTTCGCTTGCCACCCCCTTCATGATCTATTCCCTATCTGGATGTCAGCGTTGGTTTGTCATGCGGCGTGTGACGTGCTACAGTGTGTAGCTGTAATTACGACTAGTATGAAACATGACATTTTATGAGCATCCTGTACAGATGGTGTTAAAATCCTGTTTCATGGAAAATAACAACTGCTAACAGACCTGCTCAAAACAGAGCTTGAAACTTGAGGGGAGAAAAAAAAAAAAAACACCAAGGCTTTTTTTAACATAATTGGACATTTTAAATCCCTTTGTATGGTGTTTGGCTGTACTTACCGATAACTCATTACAAACAGTGCAGTATGATCGGCAGTTGGAAGCTTTAATAATAAAGGGGGAAACTTTAGCACTACGTGACTTCCCAGGTTCATAGAATTGCGGACACGATAACACAGGTTTCTATTGATGGTACGACATTTACTAAAGTCACGTCTCTGTGTGTCCAATAGGAGGAGGGGGAAGTAAATGCAACTGTCAAACACCTATCAGCCTGTAGCACACCAGGTAAGGAGGGAGGCCTGAGCGTTTGGAAGCATTCAGAAATAACACGGTGGACATAGCTACATCAGTGACCTTGCCCCACAGGAACAGAAACACAATGAGCCTCCTGGATTTAGGCGATGCAGATCCAAGTTAGCGTTGCTACAGACACATTTCACATATTAATCTGTATAAGCTCATGTATAGTACATGATCTGGATTAATATGGGGGAAAAAAACAATCCATCTTTTTCTTTTTCTTTTTTTCTTCCAGACATGCAAAGAAAGCCATGGGAAAGAACGAACACTATGAACGGTAGCAAGTCCCCAGTTATTGGAAGGTACAGTATCATTCTACCGCTATAATATATGTGAATAATATGTGGCATATACCGCTTCACTCATTTCTCATTCCTTCATGTGTTATGCTTTTTAAAGTAATTTTGCCCAAACCCAAAGCTGACTAAACACCATTTCATTAGCAACACAGACCATTTCAGTGTAACAAAGCATTAGCATCGGCTAGCTTTAGCATGACACAGTGCTGGAGGCCATTCAGTGCTGGCTAACATATCTAAAGCTTAGGTACTGTACCTGTGCCTGCTTTAGCGGCAACCGACCGCAGTCTGGACAACATTTCAGAAGAGCTATTTCATTATTCAGTTTAAGTATTCTGTTCTTGTGTTGTTGTATGTAGCATTGTTTTTAAGTAAAAAAGGGGAAAAAATGAAGTTTAGCCTGGCATGTTGAAGCTAAATATTTACCTAAACCAAAGTAATAATCCTCAAAATTGAGAGAGCCTCTTAATTGCTGACAATAACTGTTGCACTTCTTAAAGGTCATTAAACATTTTGACCCAGGTTCAGGGACGTTTCCAGACAGTAATTAGTAAAGCCAGTATTTCTGCTGCTTACACAGACGAGAGTCTCCGTGGAGAAATCCCATGGGTGCAGATTCCTCCAACAGGTATAGAGGAGGGTCAGGAGAGAGTTTGATTTAACCCCTTCCCCACTCTCAGTCTTGTTGTTTTAGGTTTGGTGTGCTGGAAGTGTTCTGGTTGGCGTTCATTTTCTGTTTGAAAGAATACGTTAATACGGAATGAATTTGTGCTGTCATGCCCCTTCCCAAGACTGAAAGCTGCATCTCTCGTATAGCTTCGATGATGCAAACTCCCCGCATGTTGTCCTGTCCCTCCAAACCCCATATAGTGTTGGTTCTACTGTCGTTTCTTAAATGAGGCAATCCATTGCTGTGCGGCACATAGCTGCAACAGATCGATCTCTCTCTCTCTCTCTCTCTCTCTACACTCTAACACACTCACACACACTGTACAGACACACAAATGCTCCCACACAAAGATAGCAGAAGGAGTGACCGCCCAGAGCAGTGTAGACTTGGCTTAATATTATAATTTTTAGGCCCAGAACAGCCCCAGCAGGCTCTCCTAGATAAAAACCTGCTGTGTGTGTGTGCGCGCTCACGCTCGCACACCCATGTGTCACAAATGGAACCCAGGCCAGATGGGCGTTATCGATTCCAGGTTATTAAAAGTGCTTTTTAATAGCTGTCACAAAGAAGTGGTTATATTGTTTAATATCCACCAGCGATGCAGCAGGACCTTGTGTAACTGGGGATCGAAGGAAATAGCATGACGACAAATCATAATTCACATGCTCTGTAATTCAATTCAGGATGGCCTTGGGAAACTGCACTTCCTACACTTAAAACCTAACCCCTCCCCCCCTTCTTTTCAAATTACATTGAAGTAGATTTGTTTTTTTTGTGCAGTGCAATAGGGTGCATTTTCTCTCTAGAAAGAGAGCAACAGGATATCAGTCATTGCATGTCAAATGCATTTTTGTAACAGTTTCCTGTGCAATCTTATTTGTTGGCTAGACACTGTGTGTGTACCAGTGTGTACTTTGTTTGTTCCTTGTGCATGTGTGCCTCTCACGGCTTTGTGCGCATGCTCTAACCCGGAGCAGTGCTTAAGAGAAACGGCGGGTACTGGCGATGAAAGCCTGTTTCTATTCTCGGGGCTGACGTGGTTAGCTTCCATCATCTGCTGTTGATTATAAATAGAATGTTCCCGTTGTTAAAAATGTATTTCTGCAAAACATGATTGAACTGGTTTATATGTTGTTACCGCGGTCGTTCTACGTTTAATATCGAAATACGATTATTTTTTTAATATATTTTTTGTAGTATAAACAGCTGGTTTTGTGCCAGGTTTGAATGTCCTAGTGAGAACTACCTTTCTAATGCAGAAGAATGGCTGTTAGTTTACCATCTGTTGAGTCTTCTTTCTTTGCTGAGGTTCAATGGCCTTGTTTGTGTCTCTCCAATGCCCTCAGACCTAAATCCACCACTACACCCACTGGGTCCCTAAGTGCCAACGGTGTGCCAACAGAATCTGTCGACTACGACCGGCTGAAACAGGTTTGTCCCTCCATGCATTTGATCATGTTGTTTTTATGGCTATTAAAATAGCTTCAATAATGCTATTGAATTAATGTCGTTCAAAACCCACCTCTATTATCGACTCCACAAATGTATGAAATGTATATAATACATTATAATCTAGCTGTTTACAAAGAGGTTTTTGAGCCACAATGAAGCCTTGTATTGGAACATACTCCAAAGCGCCAAAGCACTATCTCGTGGCCCCAGCAGCACACACATACGGAGTCATGTTGACGTATCGCTGCAGTGTCTCCCGCCCTAATGCTCTCGCACAAAACCTGGGCGTGGCCTGCCGCTCCTCCCACTGACCACTAATAAGGCGGCTAGATAAGTGGAGTGCGTGTCTGACTGGGTCTCCCTATCTGGTGGCCCATTAGATCACTGGCAGCAGGGAGGATTCCTGTGGGTAGGATCCTAGACCTCCTTCCTTGAACTGCGTCCAATAATACACCTGTCGTTTCCCTTCTTTCTCTCCTGTATCTATCTATCTACCTATCTCTCTCCCCCTCCCAAGAGTATAGGCTTAACCCTTCCCCCCCCCCCCCTCTCTAATCTACAGTGTACATAACAGTGGTACCAAATATGTTTTAATGATAGATAGAAAGAATGATAGAAGGAGCATTGTAATGCATTTCAATGGAGCAAAAACTAAACGCGTCCGGTCTCTTTATTGGCCGCGTCACTAACAGCATTTTGCTGTGGAGGGAGGCTGACGTAGGCAGTGCCCAGACTCATTTTGTGTTACTGTACAACAGTCGTAAGCCTGTAAGAGGCATTGAGAATCATTGCATTAATCTATTATCATATTATCCCCTGCCCTCAGGACATCCTGGATGAGATGAGAAAGGAGCTGTCAAAACTAAAAGAAGAGCTCATTGATGGTAACTACCTTGACATTGCTGTGCCGAGACACGAAGCTGTCCTTGTCAAGATGATTTGATAGGGTCGTGTACAGACGTACAGTAGAATACTAGTTCTGAGACGTCAGGTCAAAGGCATCATCCATTGTTAAAGCAAATATAATGTGTCAAATTTGAATATTTTGAAATAAAACATTTTTAACAGCTTGGTGGGCATAACATTTCTCTATGCGCCACAGTGTACGCAAGGAGGAGGAGATTTGTTTACATTATTACACACGGTATACTAGTTGAGTGCACGGTATACTAGTAGAGTGTTTGAGTAGAAAATAGACTAGGCTTGCATACTGGTCACAGGTTATGAGGGGGAGGAAGAGAGATGATTTGCTTATGTTGACAAAAGGCTGGTGGGCATGTGCTTTAAAATCTCTCGCTCTCTTTCTTTGCATCTTCAGCCATCAGGGAGGAGCTGGGCAAGTCCAACACAGCGTAGCTGGATCTCCCCCTCCTGCTCGCAGCAACACCACCCACGTGACACGAGAGACACCCGTGGTCAACGGCAGAACACACGACAAGCAAACGAAACGACACACAGCGCCTGCGACGGCGATTACAATAGTATGAATTAACACACAGAGGGAAGACTTTGTTCACGGAGGGAGCGGCGGTCAGTCACCACAGCGAGTGAGACGGATAATTTTGATAGCAAGGACGTCTTCTGAGTTTTGTGAAGCCTCCGCAGACCCCCCTCAAACTGAGGGCGTTTTGGAGAACAGTGCACACCACGGAAGAGAATCGAAGGTCTTTATGCAAAGATGATTTCTTTTTCTCTCTCTTTGACCTATAATAACAGGAAATACATAAAAAATTCAAAACACACAAAATAATTAAACAATATTGAACTTCACGACTATACTGTATTAGGTTTAGGGCACGTGAAAGGCATTCAGAACTCTTAGCACACAGCTGGTGAGTTCATATTGAAAGATGCATTTTATTGGGTGAACGTTACATTTGGAGATAAATGGAGAATTTAGATGGGGAAAATTTTCAAACTTTCTTCCCATGATGCCATAGGGTAGCGTGCAAGTGTGTGTGTGTGTGTGTGCGCGTGCGCTCGTGCGACTTTGCGGGCATGTGTGCATGTACAGGATGTTTGTATGGTGGGCAGACTCTTTGGTTTAGTCCACAACTGCAGGACACTGTAATGGCTGTCTTCCTCAAATACTATTTTAACCTGAATATGTATAAAAGAGAAATTCAAAATATATCGAAGATAATCTATCAATCAATCATGTCTGTCACATTGTAGAACTATGGCCATATCAAGTAGCCAATAATCTTTAAAACAAGATGTCTCTGTCTCTGAACATTATATTTGTAACTGTTTCTCCCCTCTTTAAATGAGTACTCTGTATAGCAATTTTGCTACTGTTTTTATTTTTGTTTTTCATATACTGTTAGATGAACGTCTTATTTTACGATGAAAGAGGCAGTGAGATCTAGCAGCTTGCTTCGTTACTAAGGTTACGGCCTGTCATTGTAGCGCCCTACCAAACATTTCCCGTCAAACACAAAGTGCTGATTTGCTAATGCTATTGTGCTAATTGACCATGGCCAGACATGTAGATATAGAACTGTTTGAATTTTAGTGTTTTGATTAGAAAATTAATTTCCCCTCCTTTTTCTTTCTCATTTGTCATATTATGGTTAATTTGGTGCATGTAGAGTTGTTTGTATATGGTGAAGGTCACAAGTCTGCCACGAAACTGAACTAACTGTCACAATTTGTATATGGTGAGGGTCACACGTCTGCCACGAAACTGAACTAACCGTCACAAGGTTTATAACAAGCAATAAAGTGTAGCATCTGTTTTAAGCCCCTCTGCCCCTGCATACCAACCACAATTTTTCTATATTTATGTTGTTCTGAGACACACAATCACCTCGGGTCAACTTCACTTTGTGGACTTAGTTTAACGGAGGTACACTATTTTAAAATTCACGGTAAACTGCTTTATCTTTTTTTCTACAAAACTCAAGGAATACTGTATATGTTGCCACTGATGTATTTTTTTTTCCTCCTCTAGTAAATACATTTAAATGGAAAGGTGTCCCAATAGGATGTCTTGGTGCATTTCATCTTTTCTCACCTGTTAAGGTGTTAATTTCACTTTGCAATTGCCTTTTTTTCCTTCCATCTAATCTTAACATGGCATTTCTCATGAGAATATTGTTGTGTAATGTTTTGGTAATTTACATTTAATTATGTTAATAATTTCATTTTCAACACCTATCCCCCCCACATGTTAAATGTGTCAGTAGGTTGCTTTTGCTAAAATGCTTGAAGTACAATCAACTAGAATGGGATACATGCCAGGTGTTTAGATGGCATTGAATATGTAACTATTGCTCCAATATTGCCAGTCTCTACTTGTCTATATAGGTAAAGTCTCTTTATAATAATATTGGTATTGTTTAAATGAGGTTCTTGGGAAAGACATTATCACTATTCAAACCGAATCCCAGTGACTATGTACTGTACTATACTGTAGGTTAAAATAGGCCCACCAAGGCTTTGCTTTTATATCAAGAGAAGTTTCATAGAGAAAAATAATTGGGATGTGTTTGTTATATCACCTTCTTAAAACCGTCTTCAGAGCTTACTAAAATATTCACGGATATTTCTTTTTTTCCTCTTTCTTAATGACAGTAACGGTTGTCAAATTACAGTGTATGATTATAGGTTGTCTGGTTTTTACCTCAAAGATGCTCTTTCTTCCCTTGTGGAAGTGTGGACAGAACATGTCAGGCTGTCAGGTCAGACTCAAATGTTTCAGGTTCCAGTTCATGCTGTAATTCTGTTTTTTAACTTCTCATTCACCTCTCAAAGGTAAGCATACAAGAGGCTCCCTGTGCTGATACCGCATTGATTGCACTTTAGACAAACCCCATAGAGCAATCCAAGGCACTCTAACGAGAGTTGTTCCCAGCCTCTTTCGTCAGTTGTGTGGTAATCCTACCAAAGGAATCAGTATGGCAGGCTATTACAAACATATTCCCTCAACTAAGGCGCCTTTTATTTATTTTTTTGGTGCAAGAGAAGTCTGAGAATTAGAGGTCTGTCTTTATATCCAGTCTTTTGGACATAAGGGCAGATTAAATGTTTCCTTTAAGAAGAGTATCAACATGGTAACTTCAGTATGTGAATCTACATGGTTTGTGCCTTGCTCTGAAGTTGCATTTAATAATGTCAAAGATTTAAAGTAAAAAATATGACTAGTAATAATATCTAGGGTTGTTATCATGTTTGGATTGTCTCCATTCTTTTTAATTGGTTAATTTTAAAGGTATTCTTTGTCATTGGTAAAGTGATCTGTATAATGTTCTTAGTTTCGCATCTGTCCGGAAGACCAAATCAGTTCAGAAGAGTGTCTTTTTTTTTTCTCTCCACATGCCATGTATGTTTTGCGGTGTGCTTGGAAGTCTGGAAACAAATTGACTGGTTTTCTGAAATAGCGTTAATATTAGGTAATGTTTTTTATTTTCTGTAAACCCCAACACACAAACATCTTCAGAGGAACTGAATGAAATATTGATTTAGGAAGGTTTAGAATAGTTCTGCAATGTTCAACTTATGATTTTATCGTTTGCATTGTACCATACTTTTCTCATGTTAATTAGAATTTTCTTACGCTAACATATTGTTTTGGTTGAGCAAATTAAATAAAAGAAACTTGCAATACATGATCAAAAGTTGCATTTACTTGCTCATCAGGAGACCATTTTTAACTTTTCTCCTGTAAAATCTTGCATGCACATGTGACTGTTATGTTGGCAGTAAACGGAACACTAAATGTATAGTGACTTCATCTCCAAATTACTGTAAGTAAAGTGTTTTAGCATTTTTCACAAATAAGGGATCACAAAGTGCTTTACAGTAAATAGAATAAAAAATAAATAAAAAGCTACACTATACCATTAACAATAAAAAACACCATATTGCTAATAGCTTGTTTAAAAAGATGTGTAGGTTTTTATTTGAGTCCACAGAATCCATAGTTCTCAAGGCTAAAGGAAGAATGTTCCAGAGCCATAAGAGCCACTGTGCTCATAGTCCTGGGGCAATTTGAACTTCATAATTGTGGCCACTGTTATATCCCTATTCTTCTGACCAAGCCCACCTCTGCCAGGTATGTAACTTCATCTTAACTCTCAAAATGCATCTGTACTGGAGTACAAATAACTTTATTTCAATAGTATGCTGTCAATGCATAATTACCCTTTGAAATCCCCAACAAGCCTGCCTTTAATTCCATGTATGGTAGCCTACATCAGATTTTCATGAAGACCTCTTCAGCTTCCTGCAGAAGCAGCACAATCTAGTTAAAACGGTAAAATTTAAAATTCTTCCCTGTTGCCCAATCAGCAGTGCAGTTTTCCCCTAATATCAGATGACAATTTGTTTTTACATCTTAAACTGAAAGTTAATTAATATGCGACTACTCTTCAATGTGTGCACTGTCGTTTAAACTACTCTAAACAGGCTGCCACGTCCAACTGCAGAGAACAGGAAGGGGTGGGATTAACTGAAATTGAGTTGGGTGTATGGATGTGTTTGGTTTCTAATGGCAAGTCAAACTATGCTGGAGCAGGAGGGGTGGGCTTTCATCTTTTTATGTTTTATAATTCATTTATAAATAGTTTGTTTTACAGAACACTTATTTGTGAGTTTACCATTGGTAATGCTGTAAACAGATGGATACCTTTTCTAACTGACTGACTCGCTCTACAGCACAAGCCTGATACATCCTGTAGGCGGGACATATTACTGAAGATATGTGGTGCAGCTGCAGCTTGCATTTCACTTGTGTAGGTGAAGCTGCGTTTAAACAGGAAGATACTAGACTGAGTTGCAGAAAGACACAATTTGCTGTTGGGGAGGGGGTCGTGTCATTGATAACGATTTCTAAAATCTGATTTTGCCTCGAGCATTATGAATGATTTCTTATTATTCACCAAACAAGACTAGGTGCTTCCTTTTACACAACCTTTAATTATGCAATTTTCTGCTAATGGAGATTTATTTAATTTTGGGGAGATTTTATAATTTTACAAGTATAACATATGGTATATTAATATGGTAATACATACTACTTGAAAGAAAAATCAAACAATGAGTATGTATGTGTAGGCTGTGTGTTTGTATGAATGCACAGGCTGTGTATGTATGTATGCATATGTATGTGTGTGTGTATGTATATTTGTGTGTAAATATGTCTGTGTGTGTGTATATATAATACGCTTTATTTTGGACGCATTTCTAAACATTCAAGGACATCTTGCATAGTAAATACATAGATATAAAACAGTTGGCTGAAATATACATACTATAGAAATAAACATTTGATATGATAAATATATGCATATTATAGCTATAAACATTTGCTATTAGAAATATATACAAAATAATATGTGTGTGTGTGTATATATGTATATGCATTTTGCCTTGTATTGCCATACATTGCTAGTAGCTAAACAATGGAAATATATTCTGGTCACTTGGTCTGATGTTATGTTATGATGCATTATCCCAGTTTCTCAGCAAAGATCAGTACAAACAGCCAGTCCATGGAAATCGCCGTTATCCATGTACAGATTAGTCTACAGTATTTATAAATGTCGTGTGTGTGATACTGATATAAAATACGTTTCACAATTTGTACATTTTGATTGAAACTACTGAGTATTTGACACCAGTAAACAAAAGCA
Organism: Typhlichthys subterraneus; assembly: GCA_027564835.1. Taxonomy (NCBI): domain Eukaryota; kingdom Metazoa; phylum Chordata; class Actinopteri; order Percopsiformes; family Amblyopsidae; genus Typhlichthys; species Typhlichthys subterraneus. Next base: position 19,751 of record JAODUH010059960.1, on the reverse strand, counting down.
GTCATGATTCTCTTAAAAAGCAATATCCACGCCCTTAAAACCAATTCTAACCAATGAACGCACCGGAATGTTTGAAATGATCACCAGGCTACCCAATCACAAGCCTTCGCGCCTTCACACACTGAAGTTGCCTTTAGCGACAGAGGGAGGAAGAACGTACCTTACGTCAGTTTAGTTAGCAAGTCATTTTTAATAAATATATTAACAATTATTCGTTCGCGCTTTTAAAGCAATACGGACTCCTTTTAACATTTCGGATTATTCTATGCGCAGTTTTAAGGTAAGATGGTCCATGCATATTAGGTTTTCATTGCAACAATGGTCCGTTATACTGATCTCTTTGTTGGTACTTCAGTTTAGCTACGGCAATGCTAGCCGTAATTACGCACTCCGGGGTCCGACTATTTCTTGCATAACAAACTTTTTTTCCGAACATATCCTGGTCGAAGATACTAACGTTTTCGGTTAGTCTTATCGTATTTCCACATAACATAGACGTATTTGGTAACTGGTGCACATTCTTTTGAGTTTACAGCAAGCGGCGTTGCTGTAATTACCGTACAGGAATTAGTTGTAATGCTAACCAACGGTAATCGCGTTTATTCCATGCACCGATAGTTCCATTACTGTAAAGGATATGCAGTTCCATTACTATAAGTTCCGTCGGAGATCTGCTACGGTATTCAAACAGGAGCGCCAGGAGGTTCTTTGAATTGTGCTTGCGCCTGTAGACTTTCTGTTTAAAATAGTCCGACGTCCTTAAACATATTTGACTTGGAGGATGCGCTCATTGCGCCGTAGACAACGTTTGAATGCATGACGTTTTCCCTCCGCTCCATTCTGTTGCCAGTAGCCATCTAGCTTGATTTGAGTTAAAGGGGAAGTCCTTTACCTTGGCTATTATTTCCATTATATTGAGAAGCTTGTGCTATCATAAGTAATTGATTAATAGTCGACTCGTGGAAATAATGTAAAATCAAATGTACCGGTACTATGTTTAGAATGATTGCAATGCAGTATATCACTTTAATAACACGTAATTTACATTAATCTATGTGTTATGCATCAGAAACAAGTGGTATGCTTTGGTTTAAACAATCAAATGTATTTAATTAAGACCCAACTCTATAACAATATTTGGCATGTTAGGTCATTCGTTTGCTTTATTACACACAAATGTTAACTTTACAGGTTGTTACCTCATTGACCACAATAGCAACTCCATTCACTATTTGCATTACAAATGAATGAATGTCAAAAAGAACAAAGGCAATGCCTGACTTTTTTATAAGGCACTGCCCACCTTTTTTATAAGGCACTGCCCACCTTAAGGCTTTTATTCTATACCGTACTTTGTACAACTGTGCTGGCAGGCACAGGCCAAGTCAAAAGCGCTGCAGATAAAATACATTTGGGTATGTCAAACTAATTCATATTCACTGTTTTGCTTAATTAGACCAGAGGCTATTGTTTTATTTGTTCTTTTTTAAATTGTTTTATTGTGATTGACTCCCTTTGTTTTAATTTTGTAGTCCATTTAAAGGAAATATTATTTAGATTTTATGGACTTGGTTTGTTGGAAAATTATTATTTTGTTTTGTGGCTGTTGCAAGAATTTGATGGGTTTGTTCCATATTCTGTTAATGTCCTGTCACCTTCTAAACTCCCATTACTAGCTACTTAGCTACAGTACAAATTAAAGCAAAAGTGCATGAGTAATACAATCTGCTCTTATCTCAGCACCTAAAGGGGGGAGGTGGTGTTGCAGGTTGGTGGTGCATTATTGTGTCTCCTAATTCACAGCCATGTTGGAGCAGCACATGTACAGTGTAACTGTTCTCATTTTTCCTGCAGTGACTTGAATGGTGTAACCTTTTCAGATACAGTAGAAGGCTTTAGGTAAAGTTAGTGAGGAAGAGCCTGTCAGCAGTTTCTGCAATAGCATGCTAATGTTCTAGACACTGAGCCACCCCAGGCACTAATGTTCCATATTGTTGACCTCAACACGCCACCCCATTGTGTCCTTTGGGGTGGGACTACTACAGTGGTAATACTTTGTTAATCTGAGCCATTTACACATTTATTTTAGTAGATTGTAAAAATTGTTTATACAATGTAAACAACAAGAGTACATGGGGTCCTATTTACCCGGGTAAAGCCTGAGTTAGCTACACTTCCTCTGGAGCTGGTAAGAATCCATTGCGGTGTTGAGTGTCCTTCACAAGGACATTTAAGTAGCAAAATATGATACCAGACATGGTATAATCCCGAATTACATAAATATGTACAGTGGGCACTTCGGCTACATGTGATCTATTGCTTCTTTCCATTTATGGTCTGTATACATGTTTTTTTCATGTGCTTGACATAGCTGACATTTTTCACTGAAGAAAGTTCCATAGTTTTGTTTGAAAGAATACTTACTACCCATGATGACTGAATGGCAAGATGTAATGAACAATGACAATATTATAGGTCAAATACCTGTATGGACTACATACAATGTATTGCCAATGTATTTAATGTATGTATTTAAATAACTAACTTAAATACTTAAACTAACTTAACTAACTTACATTCTTTCAATTGTTGCTTTACAATGTACTGTATGTTGTTAATTGATCCAACAACCTAATGCCTTGTTGCATCACATAAAATCCATTTTAGAAAGGCTTTTAAATTGTAATCATGTACCGTACTGAAACTTATACTAGGTCATCATATACATCAAACCGGAGCAAGGTTATATTATATATAACTAGCATTATATAAGTAACATTACATATCTTTCTTGCTTTGTGACTACTGTTTCCCTTCTTTGTGATTGCATCCCACCCCTCCCTCAGGCTAACTAGGATGCCTAGTGTGAAGTATCAGGATGGGGAGACAGTGATGGGCCGCTGGCCCGGCAGCAGCCTCTACTACGAGGTCAAGGTGCTGAGATTCGACTCAAAGAACCAGCAGTACACTGTCATCTACAAGGACGGCACTGAGCTGGAGCTACATGAGCATGACATCAGGGTAAGGATTGCCACCGCCTCGGAAACCAACAGCTACCGGCGATGGCAACTTGACACGCGAGAATGAAGTTGGAGTTGAGTTTGGCTAGTCTCTATAAACAGACATGAATGCATATATATTGTACAATTGTTTAAAAAGCATCATTGATCATCAACTGGCTGTTTACCCACAATAATGCATTCAAACAAAGCCCGCTCAAACGTGATTGGTCAGTACTACTCGGACTACAAACTGGAACCATTTTGTAGTCTGATATCAAAATCTTATGATATTGCCTACAAAATCCGCATTCATATGAAGTTTATTGAAATTAGTCATCCCCCCTCTCTCTGAAGTGAAGCACTGCAAGACTAGAATACTTAAAACAACTTTATTGCTGGGATTTAATAAACTGTTTGTGGCTGCAAGGCAGCCAAGAAGTACTTGAAAGAACATGATTTCATTTTTACCAACATCTTAAGTAGGTCAGTAATTATAGTAAGTTATTTGGCTGATCTTCTGATTATATCTGTTTATCAGTGACACTGCAGCATTTGCTATCAATTAACTAATCACAAATTACATCTAGTCTAGAATAAGAGAACAAGTATTTCATTGCATTTTAATGCATACTGTATATGACAATTACGGTTGGGCCTATAGAAAATACATCGTCCAGCTGATAGTCTGAACGCTGCTTTGCCACTTTTTGACAAAGTTAGAAATATCGACTGAAACGCTGCGCAATTAGCTTTCCGTTAAAGGCTCACCGTATTGTTGTGATAATCAGGATCACCTTCTGTTCCACTCCCTCAAACACACACAAGTGCCGTGCGCGCATGGGTGCCCACCGCCAACACATACAGTAATGGAGGGTATACGCCCATTCCCTGGCTGTCAATAATATGCGTAATGTGTCCATCACACCTCTCTCTTAGTCTACATCTGGCAATGAAATCATTGTTTTATGCATAACCGGCTTAAATTACGACTGATTGGCCGATCACCCATATATTTCATTTGAATATAGAGCAGTTAATATTTTATATATATAGAACTCTTGACATTAAAAAAATATCGCAAATCAAAAAGCAATTGCAATATCTGCCAGAAAATTTGACATTTTAGCTAAATCGTTAAGCCCTAGGAGTCATACATTTTTTGTTGAAATAATAAATTATTTAGGCTAAGGAAATGTTTCTAAAAATGTATATTGTCGCGCGCGGCTGCGAGCCAGCACCCTCTGCCCCCGACGATGGCATTGTTCATCACGATGTTTCACTGTAGACATTGTCCGATGCCAATTTGGTAGATGTTGCCCTAATGACAATACATTTGAACCTTGGCTTGAACCTTTGGATTGAAGAGAATTGCAGTTCAGAGTTGCAGTGTAGAGAGAGGGCTATTCATTCAATCATTAACACCCATCCCAGTTGGATGGATTTATCAAAGGCATGAATCAGATTGTCGTCAGGGGTGGTGTGTGTACGAACGGAATCAGTTAATAACTTAATCGGATCACTCAGCTAAAACTAGAAGTTTAGTGTGTCCATTGTAATTCAAGACTGTAGATAGAATAATGAATATTCCAGATTTTCTAGGCCAAAATGGGTTACGGAACTGTTTAGAATGCTGTAAGAAATAACCTGTTAATCTAGTCATAATCAAGTGCTAAGTCATACATCATTTTTAGGAGATGCCCTTGCCCAAATGACGCCCTCTGGTTCTATCACTTTAAGAAAAAATAATTGAATGAATATCTCAGCCTCATGTGTTGCAAATTAAAGTTATCAAAGGAACATACAGTATTCCCACTGGATAAGACTGCTGTTTGTCAATTTAGAGCAGATATGCCCCTCTGTATTAGTTTTACAACTGTGGCATTATTTTTCAAGGATAACCTAAATAACTGTAGTTTTGCAGACTGTATCAGCTGACTTTGAACTTTCAGCAATTAGGTAACAAATGAATATAACTTGCAAACAACGAGTAATGTAAAATACCAGTCACCAATGTGGAAACACTGGTATAATTGTCTTTTATAAAAAGTGGCAGTGTTTGCTTTTTTAAAATACAGTATATGTTTTTGATGTATGAGTTTGTATTTTTTCTGTCTTGTATGTTCTCTTATGGACCCCTAGGAGTCTGACTATAAAGTTGAACTGAAGACCTCAACATATACAGTATGATCTGAATAGATCCATTTAGTTGCACATGAATGAATGTGAACACTGGCATAACCCAGAACTGAACAATAAGGAAAACGGCATAATGTGATGTGATCCTATATAACTTTATAGTATAGTTGTTGCTGACAGCGAGCAGTGAAGATGATACGACGTTGCAGGTTTATTGACAGATCTGTCTTACCTATTACTTACTTGGGAGAGAATGATCCTAATTATATCTGATTATCTTCCAGCAGGATTAACTTTTGTTTGTGCTTTTTGTTATTCTCATGCATCTTCAATTTTAAATGCAGTTTTCCTGACTATTTCTTTGTATTTTGTCTTATGCAGAGCCTTGCTGGATTTAGTACCCGGACTCAGTCTCGATCTCGATCTCGCTCCCGTTCGCGATCGCCGGCCCGCAGGCGTAGCAACTCGCGTTCCCCGGCCAGGACCACGCGCCGCTCTTCCTCGCGTACAGCGGCCGCCGCAGCCTCCGCTGCCATCGCCGAGAGCGCACCTTCCTCTCGACGGGAGACCAAGCTGAAGGACATGGAGATCAGGCTCAGTCCCCTGGTGAGATGCCTTCATGCTCTTTTACCACCAGGTAGATCCGGACTGAATAGGACGTGCAACAACGTTAAACTAGGCTCCAGCAAGAACCAACAAAGTTTCCAGAATGGGTTTGGCAAACTTTTCAGCTTTTCAGCTTGCAGGATACTTGTACTACATTATAATAATTTGTTTGATATAATTTTATAAATATTTATAGGTTTTGGAGCCAAGGAAAAGTGTGCATGACATGACACTTTTTCATATGTGTCTTTTGCTCAAAATCATTAGCCAATATACATGTACGGTACACCGTGAGTAAAAGTGGAAAATGGAACACCGTGAGTCTACGGTACAACCTACTCAAGAATATAGAGCTCACTGGTGTGCTGGTTGCAGAAATTGTAAATACTGCTGCAGTGAATTCTGTTTTTGGTAACCTTGTTTCTCTTAGATTTATACACAAGCACCCAGACCCACTACCAATTTATTCATCATATTTTATTAGTTGACTGGCAGCAGCTGTTTAGTCATCTGTCTCCTCACAATGCTACTGTTGTGCCTGACTCTTTCCCTGCATTTGCCTTACAGAAGGCACCTCAGAACAATAGCAACCGTAAGCAGGACAAGAAGGAGGAGGCGGCCACAAAAAAAGTAAATAAGGTGAGTTTTAGCATTCTAAATGTATGTTGAATAGAGTTTGCAGCCTTCCAGATGTTGTGACTTTAAGCTTTACACAAAGCCCATGGCTTGCATTCATTTAGAATCTGGCTATTGTGAGATTTGTAATGTAGAATATTCTGCTGAAAATATAAAAACTATGGAGACCTTCTGAACATCTGCTGTTTTTGCTGAGTTGTTGTCTCTCACAGCTTGTTACTGTTGTGTGGAGTCTGCAGTGCATTTTGTCAGGTAGCTGGTTTGACATTGACAATAAGCCCCGCTCAGTTCATGCTTCTGAATGGACTGTCAGGTATACAGCCCTAATGGAATGTCATGATGCATGCATGTTGGGGGCCACATGTGGGCGGGTGTGTGAGATTCATGATTTCCAGCCCTGAATTCTCGACTGCAGGGCTATTCAACTTGGGCCCTGGAGGGCCGCACCCTGCATGTTTTAGATCTCTACCTGCTCCAATACACCTGATTCAAATGAACAGGTCGTTATCAGGCTTCTAACAACCTTGCGTGTTGTTCTACTGTTTTCAAGATCTCAGAATGCATACACACTACAAACATACAAATAATTAGTAACTAAAGCACAGTCAGAAGATTATGTGAGATTCACACACAGTTGACTTTAGGCAGATGGAATTCAGGAGGTGTGTGTGTCTGACTGTGTGGCAGGGATAATGGTTATGTTCCTGATCATTCATCTTGGGGGAGAAATACTCACTACAGCGCAAAACAAAGAGCAATTTTTCAGTTTTAATGGACCTGGACAAAAGTGTTTATTTAGGCAAATGGATGGTTAGAGAAATGCATTTGTAATGTTGTTTTATTTACTGTAGAGCTTCACTGATTTATGAGGAACCATTTGTCTTGTATTTGTCTTTAATAAGAGTAGCCTAAATATAAGTATCTTGCACACACCCTGTGCAATTGTTAGCTTCCTTTTCAGTATGTCCTCTATTGAGTTACATATCATGTATTTATTTAACCTGTGAGCCACATGTATTTGGGGAGTCACTGTGTTACTGATCTCTCCAGGAGCCAGAGGCCAAGCTGGAGGCCAAGGCGGACGCGGAGGCAGAGAAGAGCCAGAGCCGCTACAACCTGCGGCGCAGGAAGGACAGTGGCAAGCCAGCCATGGACAAGCAGCAGGAGGGCAAGGCCCGGCAAGCAGCCGCTTCCCCACTGGACTTTGGAGGCCGCATAGGTATTTATCTCTGCCTCCGTGAAGTAGGCACCCCATGTGATGAGGCGTTGAATACAAGTACCTCCATTCCTTTGTGCATGTACTGTATGTGCACGCAAAATAGAAATGTGTGCGAGTATGTTTGTACTCTATGTTTGTTTCTATTTATACAACATTTAGTTTCGACCAAGCAATTTGATTTGACAAGAAGCATTCCATGAGTGCTCATATTCAGTCTAATGCATTGTAGGGAAGTCACGAGAACCGTTACTTCGGTACCACGTCGATGCCAACATTTTGAAAGCATGACGGTACTCGTTTTTGTACAGTACCGTAGGTACCGGAAATCCAACCTGGACGCATACGGTACCGTGGAAGTGCAGCTCCGCCTCCACTCGTCGAAAAGAAAAACAGCAAGTCGGCTACTTTGCGTTCCAGGCGTATTGTTCAGGGAGTAATACATTCACAAAAAACAGTACCGTAAGCTATGGAAACAGTGCCTTCGAACTTTCCAGCCATAGATTCAATCTTATAAAGATTTAGAGAGTCTAAAGTAAACAGTACCTCAGTTCCGCTATTGTCATGTGACATCAATGGTTTCGTTGATAAACACATCGCCTGGCGAAAGTGAAACAAAATGATCAGCCTTGAAGCAAATAAAATATGTAGGACTATGTCACATATTTGCGTTGCAAGCATTCACATGTATGCTGTAATTTACTACAATGCATTTTAACTGACGTTTTGTCGCCTCGCACTTGCCGATACCTCCGGAGCGCCGACCGGGATCTCGTAAACTGTAGTGTATGAATACATAAGCCCGACATAGATGATGTGTTGTGCGTCCGCAGGAGTCTACTTCTGGCTGCTGTTCCTGCCTGCTTGGGTCCTGTTCCTCATCCTCCAGGTCCACCTGCCGGACCCCAGCTTCATCAACTTCCCCCCTCCCCTGCCCCCGCTGAAGAACTTCTGGGACACGCATGCTCTCGCTGTCGTCCTGCTGTGGATTGTGTTCCAGGCTCTGCTCTACGTCCTGCCTGTTGGAAAGGTGCCCGGCTCAGTATGGTTTAATATTTAAAATGGTAACGCTCAGTTCTTCAGGGGCAACTTCAACATATCCTTATAATATAATAATAATAATAATAATACATTTCATTTAAGGATGCCTTTTAAGACACTCTATTACATTACTCTATGACATTACAAATACAAAGAAACAACATATGAATACATTTGACTAAAACAGGAGCATACATAAGCCTATTACACATACAAGATACAAATAAAATAAAAAGTGTGAAGAGTAAAATAAAGGAGACTAAGCAGGTATTTCAAATAAAAATGTGTTTGTTGTGGTCAGATACGGGGAGGTCAGTAATATAGATATATAAGACAATCAGAGGTTGGGAGCCGGGGAGTTTAAAAGCAAGGCATTCAAGTTTAGTTTAGTTCAAGTTTTAGTGACATTCCGTAGAACAGGAAGGATCTGCACACTATTTTTGGTCTGGTGTTGGTTGAAACTTTGCTAGGCTACCTGCTTGCTGAACTCTCACTGACAGGATAGGTTAGTAAGGAAAAATGATATTATCCCCTACATGTGATCCTGTGCTTGGCACATGGCGGTTGATTTTCCACTTTGTTATGCATGATACAAGACATCAGATTATCTCTCAGGGGTTTCTGGAGAGCTTGCGTTAATTTTTATCCCGCTCTGTTCCAATTAACCTAAATCTGGCAATGCTGATGTATTTATTATAGTTTCCTCACACAAAATATGTAAAAGTATTTAATAAACCCTGTACACTTTCCATCCATTAGCATTTGTTTTGGGTTTGTATTATAGACTCCTACTTATATTTTGGTAACAATCATATTAACACCCACAACAATCCTTCACTTGTCAAAGGCTTCTCTACTTTTACATGCAATCCAAGTTAGTTATGTGAAAAGCCGACGTGTCTTTAAGGAGGTCTCTGCTTGAATCTCTGCAACGAATTGAAGAAAGCTGAGACTTCTACACAGAGCAATGTGTGTGTCAATCTGTTCCAACGCTGGATGTTAAAACATCCTCCTATTCTCCTCTTCCTCCTCCAGCTGAGCGAGGGCATGCCCCTGAAGTCCGGACGGCGTCTCCAGTACAGAACCAATGGTGAGCCTGCCCGTCCTCCTCCCGCTGAGCAGAGCTATGGAGCTCACACCCCCCCATAGCCCCTCACATCCGTCTGCTTCCCGCTGTGCTTCCACAGGCTTCTTTGCCATGGCGGTGAGCGGCGCGGCCGTCGCAGTGGCGGTGCACCTGGGCGTGGACCTCACCTACATCCACAGCCACTTCCTGCAGCTGGCGGTGGCCACCCTCCTCGTCTCCTTCCTGCTCAGCGTCTACCTGTACGCGCACTCCCGCCACGCCCCCGCCAACCAGCTGGCCTCGGGAGGAAGCTCCGGTACGGAGGAGGGCACGGGGGCGGGGGGAGGTGGGGGCGAGCTCGGCCAGGAGAGTGGCCTCCCCTTGGTTTATAAAGTCTGTTTTATCCTGGTGTAGTTGCATCTAGGTATACACAGTTCACAGTAGGTACTTTATAAAGCGGTTGTAGAATAGCCCATCTATAAAAAATGTTATCTTTTGACAACCTTATGACAACTTCAGGACCGGTGAGTGTAGATGTATGCCTGGGGAGCATGCTTTAACTGCTCATAATCATCTTGTATTTTCTTATGGCCCATACCATAATTGTCCTGCCCATACGCAACAGTACTGTACACGCGTACCTGTGTGTAGTAGTGATTTTCTCACGTACAATCCACAGGCAACGTGGTCTATGACTTCTTCAAAGGACGTGAGCTTAACCCACGCATCAACAACTTTGATCTGAAGTTCTTCTGCGAGATGCGCCCGGGTCTCATCGGTTGGGTGAGTTATCTGGTTGTTACCATGGTTTAGAAAGCACCACATTCACGATGGCAGACTGCAGCACACTAGCGCGCACACAAACAGAACCGATTACGGTACAACATGCTATCCTGTGACCTTGCTAGTCTTCATGTCAATAATACCTGGCTATATTGTAGGTCTACATACTGTTCCACTGCAGTTTAGTCCGAAGAGCCATCAGGAAACTTTAAATGAAAACTTTCCATGTAAAACTACCGCTGTTGTGCATAGTCTGACTGACGTCTGGCTCAGTAAGCACGCTCATTCGCCGTAACAGGAAGTAAATAAAAGTCCAGAGAGAGAGAGAAAAACTGCAGTGTCAATTGCGTTAATATTTCTACGTGCATTTCAAATTAATCGCGAAGATTGACGCATTAACACTCCCAGCCCTAAATTTTTCATAATACAAATATTTTTATTGCATTGTATAGAGGTTTTTGCTGGCTGGCTGTGGCCCAGTTTGTCTAATGAAAAATATATCTTTAGCTTTCCTTTCATGTATTTGGCACACAAGATCCCACAACCATAAATAAACAATAAATGTTGGCCAGCTGGCTCAATCGGTTCTTTAATATATATCTACATCACTCTTTTTTGGAAGCTTTTAAGCTTTTACAAACTAAGATGTGCAATAAATTATGTACTAGCTCAAAATGTGCCTCTAGTCTAGTGGCATTAATTTCTATACATGTTATGCCCTCTAGTGGCCACATGTGAAATCACACCCATCCAAATTAAAAGGTTGGGCTGTGATTTTAGTTTTTGCCATCTATTGGATATGTGGACACCAAAACAGTATTTGGGCTTCATTGTTATACTTGAATGAACTTCGCTATTATTCCTATGTGTTCATGCGTGTTTTTGAGTATTGACAACCAGTGTGAACCGCTTGGTAACTTCATTGTGCCTGGTGCAGTGTGTGATCAACTTTGCCATGGCGCTGGCCGAGATGCAGCAGCAGGGTCTACAAGCACCGTCTCACGCCATGATCCTGGTCAACGTCTTCCAGCTGCTCTACGTGATGGACGGACTCTGGAACGAGGTACAGTACACACTGTGTGTGTGTGTGGACGAAGTGCACTAGTGTCTGTCCAGTTCACGTTCAGTGTGATGTGTAGAATGTGGTCAAGGAAACGAGAGTTGAGTCAAGAGTGGGCATGTGAAATAATTCCCTCCTTGACGTTTCCCTCTCAAGGAGGCCATCTTGACCACCATGGACCTGATGCACGATGGCTTTGGCTTCATGCTGGCCTTCGGGGACCTGGTGTGGGTCCCCTTCACCTACACCCTGCAGGCACACTACCTGGTGGGCCACCCCAACGCCCTCGGCCTCCCTGCCCTCGTGGTCATAGTCGCCTTCAAGCGTGAGTAGGAGCATGCCCTGGTCTCGAGCCTGGTGGTGCTTAGACGCACATCTCCTCAGTGTCTTCCATGTTCGTGTTCTCGCCGTTGAGGCTGGCCAACTGGAACTTTCTTCATTGTTGGTTTTGCTTTGTAGTAGATGCAAGTTGCTGATGTCAGAAGAACATTAGCTGCATCTACATGGACCCTATTATGCCGATTGGAGTCGGGTAAAAAAAAACTCAACCTGGCTGAAAATGCTCCATATTAACGGCTCAACCGGAGCATCTGAGTAGTCAGATTAAATCAATTTAAATGGTGAGAGTACAATGTAGGCTTTTACACCGAGGAGTTGCAGCTGTAAACATGAGAAACACTCATGTACTGACCGCAAAAGGAGAGGGTTGAAATGTTGAGGACGCGAGAGGGAATTGGAGGGTGTGTTTTTAATAAATGTCCCATGAATGCTGTAATTAAAACTGCATTATTGTTTCAGTCCTAGGTTTTTACATCTTCAGGACATCCAACTCTCAGAAGAACGACTTCAGGCGTGACCCTTCTGATGCCAGACTAGCCCGTAAGTTATTGCTGGGGCTGCATCTACAATAATCTTTCCCCACTATGTTTTCAGGTCCAAGTGGAGTCCAAGAAACTGTCACTAACATAAGTAGGATTAACTTATGTCTTCGTAAGATGTGCTGTTGTTTCATAATGTGATGTGCTGCTCTGTCTATTGTGTGCAGATCTGAAGACCATCCCCACGGCGACAGGGAAGAGCTTGCTGGTGTCTGGCTGGTGGGGGGTTGTTCGCCACCCCAACTACCTGGGAGACCTGATCATGGCTTTGGCCTGGTCCTTGCCCTGTGGTATGCCCAGGGATCTCTCTTCATGCTGGGGGAGAGTCCCCGTTACATTACATACACTCCCAGAGCCTTTCTCTTGTTAGTTCTTCATTGACCGTTATCTAATACCAGCGCAGACTAACTGCAGTCTCTCTGTGTGTGTGTGTCAGGCTTCAGCCACCTCCTGCCTTGGTACTACATGATCTACTTCATCATCCTGCTGGTGCACCGGGACTCACGCGACATGGCCGACTGTAGGAGGAAGTACGGCTCTGCCTGGGACGAGTACTGCCGGACCGTCCGCTATCGCATCATCCCTGGTGTTTACTGAGGGGTGACCCTTCAGCCCCCACCCCAAACAATACTCGGATGCTCCCAAACTGAGGTATTTTGGCCCCAACTTACCAAGAAAAACATTAACTCTTTAGTGATTTAACTACAGTCTTTCAAGAATCGTAATAACTTAAATCTTAAACACATGTTTTTAAAGAGAAGAGAAATGTGTATGAACTGAAAACAGACACAAAAATGCCTCTGCTAGGGAAAGTCTTGTTAAATGTATATTTTTGTGTATATACTTGTGATTTCTTTAAAAAGAAAATGTTTTACTCCAAACTATATAAAGTTATCTTTTAAAAAACCACAACTTTTAAAAAACCACAACCTTAAATGCATGACGTAATCTGCTCTGAAAAGTTTTGCGCTTTGCATTAATATTAAAACAATGACCTGGCTTTCATTATTTTTAATATACTGTGGAAGTAGGATTTCTCCCACTCAGGACCTTGCCGTGAAGTTCAATTGGAATATACAGTAGTTCCTTTGTTTTATGATTATTTTGTTGTGTATAATTTTATATAGAGTAGTGTTACCTTGAGAGTGTAAAAAAAACATGTTTTGGTGCTTATTTTTTTAATTTTGTGAAAAATGCACTAATATGATTCAATATTTTATCATATCCAAAGTAAGAGATTTGTTTTTGCTACCTCAGGTTCACTGTCAATTTAAATCCTGCCCTGTGGCCTCTTGGGGGCAGTATTGTGTAGCGTTGAGCATGTTGTCACCATTAAGAGGGCAATTTTGGCCATAAGCAACAGCTTAATCTCTGTGATGTTTGGTTATCTAGACCTTAATTTTAAATATTGCTGTGTCATTACTGTCACACAAATCAACATTTTTTAATGAATTTGCATGTCATGACTGACATTTCAATGGATTTAATACTGTGACATTGTGCAGCACTTTCTAGTGCATGTTTATCGTTTGCATAACGAGACAAGTATTCTTATACTCCTGTGCAGCTGTAGAGTTAATTATTATCAATACACAACTTATTAAGTTGGTAGGTAGTAAGCTACACCGTACTAAATAAATTGTAAATATGATAGTTTTTCTCTTCATATAGTGTTTTAAGGAAAGATGACAGTGGCTATAATGGCCTTTCTTTTCTTTTATTAGATATTTAATTTAGCTTTTATTTGCTTATTTTTTGTTACCTGCCTAATGTTAACCACTGTAGCTATCTATGTTTACAGCTAGCTTGGCCTAATCAGCAGTGTAGCTTTAAACCCCAACATGTATGCTTGTATAGCTTGTACCCATACACAATCTGATTGAAGGAAATAACACTTTTTATGCTCTATTGTACTGGTTCATATACAATGAATAGTTGCTGCATGTCAGTGTAAATAACAGACCTGCATCTGTTTAGACCAGAGATTCCCATTGTGGCAATGGCTGGAAAATAGCTCATCTTGTACAAATATTTTGGCATAAAATAAAGAATTACAATATTGTCTTAACTTCTTTGGTGTGGATATTGTTTGCCAGTAAAACATCTTGTCATCATACATGAAGTTGGTGAGGAAAGGGGGCTTTACCACACATGACCACTTGTAGAACAGCTAGAAGTATGCTACAGACAGTATGTTGACTGTGTGAGTGTGTGTTAAAACAAATAGGATCCATGGGATTTCCTCACATTCCTTGCATTGATCAAATTTGACTGGTCCATGCTATCAAAACATGTTCTCAAGAACATGTTTTCAGCTACAGTTCTGTCCAGGTTTATTTGACAACAAGCTAACCAGACAAACAAAATTATCCTGTGGCAGTCCTCAAAGCTCAACTTCACATACATATTTATTACTTTTATTGTTGCACAAAGAAAAATGTATTCATGCTTCATGAAATCAGTGTTCTGCTCTAACAGGCTTTTGAAACTGGTTGCTGGTTTAAATGTATTCTCCATAATTGCTAAGTCAGAGAGTGGAACTGAGTGAAGATTAAGTGTGATAGAGCTTTATTTCACGGTGTAATGGGAATAGCAGAGGGCGAAGGGTCTCTTTTGTTGGCTGAACGCACAAAAACAGGAAGCTGGCGTCATTATCACTCACAGTATGACTCATCATGACCTGCTGGTTTGCTGCAGAGGTGACACACTCGCAGTGTGAGGTCATCGATTCGATACAGCAGAGCAGAACGATATGCACATCTGCTCTCCCTGGTTACGTGGTAGGAACAGATACAGTATATGTTGTACTAACAGACGGAAGAATCTAAACGCGTTACCTTGTGTTTGTTGTTCAAGTTTGTTCTCTACGCACAAAAAGGAGTAAGAAAATATCGATACACCCGAATAATGGGCAATATTGTAGTGAAATGGTAGTGCATTTCTGGTTTGCAGAAAGGGTGAAAAGTTGCCCCTGTCCCTCCAAATATTGAATGCAGAAGTGCCCTCTGTTGGGATCTCTGATCAATTATATTCTCTGCTAATATGCGGTTTTGTCCAACCTAGTTACAGTAACAAGGTTGGACAGGTGAAAGAGCAGGGGCTTGGGATTGGTGAATGTTTTTGTATTTGCCTTAGTGGCTGAGATACCTCATGTTAACTTGGAGTGGTAATGATGAGACCAATGTTAGCTTATTTTGTTAACATCTCAAAGGTGTAGTCAGCTATGCTGGGAAAATTTAGTTGATATTTGGACTTGACATGACATAGGGCCCTCCCTCAGAAGCCCCTGCCCCCATATTGGACAAGTAGTGCTAAGGCTGGGATAGTGTTGTGTAGTGCGGTTTACACCGCTTTGTGTTCCCAAACCATAAGCCTGACATAAAGATACACATACACACACATGACATAACATAGATGTTAACAGTATTATATAGTATGGATGTACTTTAATAACAGAAATAGCACAATAAAGTGCCATATCTATATTCTATATTCACCTATATTAAACACTGCTAATTTTACCTGAACTAAATATACTTTGACTTTATCTGCCTATCTCTCAATAATAATTATCATAGTGTGTTTCTGTGCCGTGCTAGGGGCACTGATGTCAGGCTTATGTTCATGATAATGAGCCTACACTGTACCGTAAATAATGTGCGATAACGTGAATACATTAAACTGCGATGAAAGGCTATAAACCAGGGGGTTACACGGCAGAATACAAATGAAAGAGTGCAACTCAAGTTAAAAATAATCCATCTTGCAAAGGGACTCTGGCATACTGTACCAACCACTACACACAAATTGTGACTTGTATAAATATACATATAAATATATATTATACATATATAATTAATTCAAATCCCTAGGATACAATGTTATCTTTGTTCTTCAAATCGATACCAGTAGTATTTGAGCTTGCTCTAAGCCTGAATGTAGCATGAGGCGTTGAGCCCCTAGATCTGATCCAAATACAAATAACAGGAAGATGCGATGAAACATGGTCTGAAACGTTCCAGTATTTCTGGGCCACAGCAGACACACATTGTGGTGCGTGTGCAAATGACTGGGATCACTCTCTGTCCCGGCTAAACTGTCTATTTGTTTCCATGGTAACACTTGCCCTGTGCCGTCTGCGATTCCCCGGGCAGGCATACAAGAACACATGCACGCACACATTTGTACTCATTCATTCATCCGTTTGTACATATGTCTTATGTAACACCAAAATAGGCTTGTACACACACAGACTTTCCTTATAGGCAATTCTGACCTGTGTGTTGGTTCCCAGTGTATGCATTCACATGCAAACGCGGACGTGAACAAATACAGCACACACTAATAATATCCACCTCAGGCAGATATTGCTACGTCTGTCTGGGTTATTATTAAATTAAATACTGTAGGTTATTCAGCAGAGGTCAGTGGAGGCCTCATTACACAGGAAGACATGAAAGAGATGTTCTTCACCCACGTGTGATGGTGTTATTCCCAGTTGAACAGGCAGGTCTGCGAATAAATACCTAACCAGAGAGAAACAGAGAGCATGGTTTTGACATGACTAATTGATTAAAAAATCCCTTTGAAGTCAAGTCGGGTTGTGTGAAGCATAAAATAGCTTCTCTCGCTGTCTCTCACTCATACACACACAAACACACACTGCAGGCAGGAGACCATTCTATCACTCTCAGATAGCCTAATATCGGAGGTGTCAGCATGTTGCACTGTACTGAATAATGTCACATAAATATTAGAAATATGATAAGTCACATGACGATCTTGATCATGTGTAGAAGGAGATTATTTCTGTCTTAACTCTCGTGTGAAACGGAGCAACCGTCTACTGAATCAGTTGCATTTGCCAATATTTAGATTGATGGATGTTAAATTGATCCCTGTTGGCAAATTCTGTGTTTTGTGTTCTATTGTTATATGTTTAAAGATATACGACATACGCTGATTCCCATGGGAGCAAGAATTTCGTTTCTTAATGTTGTCTATTCTGGAATTTTACTGCTGAATACAAGGCCATGTAGTAATCAAATTATATAAAGGTATTTCTCATTTATTCTGAGAACCACCTAAACGTCTTTCAAAACAAACAGTAGCGTATGTAGACTGCACAATAAGGCGTACGTAATAAAAACATACCACTAGGTGGTGCTAAAGAGCTTCGTAACTTCTATGATTCTGTTCATTTCCATGGTAACCGTACAGTATTCGCGATGATGTCCGTACATCATGAAGATAAATCTGACGATGCATGCTTAACCTGGAATGTTGAGAGAAGGAAATAGAAGTATCGTGCTTTATCCTTCAGGAAATGATTGAAAATGTTCTCTTTAAAGAGAAAATCACGAACTTTCCTGGCATTTTATGTAAACCCAAGTGTAACACCAATGAGGTTGAGCCCAATACCATATAAAATGCTACACCCCACAGAAGGCACATCACATCCGACACCCAACCATATCATCATCATATCAACATCTAAAAAAAAGTAAGGCTTTGTCAAGACTCACTGAAATACATCTGCCAAATATTATACTAAGCCAATACTATCACACTTTGTTCTTAATTAAAAATGAATGTACGCTACCTTACCATTTCAGAAACACACCAACCCACCTTCAGATTTCCTGCACCTTACCTATTAGCCTACGTCATATCTTAATACCATTATTATTCAGGCAAAACACACAGCAAATTATCTATACGACCAGGAAGTTGCGCAAGCTTAGAGGACAAGCAAACTCACAAAGACGGGACATAGTGGCCACATAATGGAGGGGAAAGAGACGGAGGATTGATTGCATGCAATTGACATACACATAACCACTTACACACACACACTCACAGGCCGCAATGTGGAGACCTGTCAACAGTGATGAGGGGTATATATAAACTGAGATCTGAAGCAGACAAGCCGTGGACACTCCAACGTACATGTAAACAAACAATAAAACAACTAATTAAAATGTTCAAATATGTGCTCCATTGTGTCAGCAATTGTACTGTGTGTGTGTATTACATACAGTGCTTTGTGTGTGTGATATATTAAAGATATGTTAAAGACGTTTGCTGTTTGTTTGTTTCTTTGTTTGTAGAGCTCAATGGCCATTTTGCCTGTGTCACGATAAGAGATAATACCGGTCAATGCACAGTACCGGTAGCTCTGTTCTTTGCTATTTTGTCTTGAGCTGGGTATGAAACCCACATTGCATCTGTCACAGACAATATCAAACATCTGCTGTAGGTTATCAGCGGAGAGCTGTGACTTTTTATGTTTGTAACATATTTCACTGCAATTGTCAGACAACGACATACAGTAAAGCCACCATGTTGGGATTATTCCTCTAACATCAACACATTAGGCTGCTGTATATATACTGTATATACGTGATATATTCCTCATGGGACATGGGTGAGAATGTGTGGCCAATTACATACCTATCTTTTAACTTTTTTTTTCTTTTGGCTCATAGACAAATTGATGTGATTTTGAAACATGCACTGTATGTATTTTGATGGATTGAACGCAAGATTAAAACGCTAGGTCCAGATTTATATGGGCTCAATAACCCTCCCCCATGTCCTACCGGTTATCTTTTACACTTCTGATGGCATCAGGCCAATGTTAGCATAAGTCTTAGTAGGGCCACATGGTGGCAGTGACCATCCGCATGGGTGAAGTGGAGCAGACGTTTATCAATAAATCTGTATCGCCTCTGATCGCTGTTCTGCTCCATATATATATATATAGAGAGAGAGAGATCATGGGCGTTGTTTCATCAAAAGCTAAGGTATGGATGGCAAGTTGGTGTGAACGAAGGGTATCGTTTTTTCTTAGTATTTTAGGGGAGACATATTACAGGGGGTCTAGGGGAGCTCCTTCAGGAAATGTTTTGCATCAAACACTTAATTTCCTGCATTCTGCTCATGCCCTGTCTCTATACCTCTCTCTCTCTCTCTCTCCCCCTCTCTCCCTCTCTCTTGCTCCCCCCCCCCCCCTCTCTATACCTGCCAACAGTCTTCTTGATGCAGAAACACACATGCACACACAAACACTATTTATTACTATTATTTTTTCTTTTAAGCAGCAAAGCATTTATAAAATTCACAAGCCCTGCAAACAGCCAGACTCATCATATTTCTCTAAGCCAGATTTGGTCATATATGGTATATTTTCCATCATTCACGTCAATCAAATGACTTCTTCTGTCAAGCAAGCAGGTCTTGACTCACTTAGCCAAGGCTCTGCAAAGCTAGTCTGTATCCATCTGTGGCTGTGTGTCTCTCTATTATGCTACAGTATGCCCCACGC